>JAHNEJ010000169.1:0-247162 GCA_022559845.1 Amorphophallus konjac | reverse complement strand
TTATATAGGTCAGGTGCCATAAGGATGGTTGCCAGGCATTAGTTACAAAAATGTACAAAAAAAATGGTAATATTTGTGATTAAGAGGCCCCCCGGAGGGCGCCGTCAGGTGAGTCCCCAAGTGAGAATTCTATTGGAGCATGTTAACCCGGCATTACGCTGCTTAAGAACGATTCAAACACCCTTGGTCCAAGAACCGTGCCGATTTTAATAACAAGTGTCTTTCAAAAAAAAATTCAAAAAAAAACAACAACAACAAAAAGTTTTCAAAAAAAAAACATAAACAAACAACACAAAAAAATGCATCCGTGCGATCTCATTTGTGTGCTACATTTCTACATTCTGTTCCCATTTGTGTGCCCGTATGTTGCATTCATCATCTTTGCTCTTGCCTTAATTAATAAAGGCTTGGCCCCTTGACTCATTATCAAGGCTAGTCTCAAAACAATCACCCACTCTTGAGCAAGGGGCCAAGTCAGAACGGAAAAACTGACTTGTTTCATTAAGCAATGTGTACAGGATTGAAAAGCAGGAATGAAGGCAGAAGACATGAAACCGAACATCCCTTCCTTTATTTCCTTCTAGAAATTATACATTAAGTCCCATCCCCTCTCTCAGTGTTACCCCTTTCTCCACTCTCCAGGTGAAGAACCCTGGAGGGTGTTGCTAAATCATGCGAGGCGGTGCCTCTGCTGCTCTGTACCCCTCTTCCCGTCTCTGCTCCCCGTCGATCGACAGAGGCAGTAAAGAAGCTACTAACACGAAAGCCACGTTCTCGTGCTCTTCGGTAGCGCTCTTCACCATCTCTTAGCCATTGTTCGGCAAGACTGAGCCTGGTTCGGAATTCAAACAGTTGGGCCTCCATGGCCCTACGCTCCTCCCTCTCAGCCAATCTGTCGGCTCTCCGTCTTTCGGTGTCTCTTTCCCTTTCCGCGCGTTCTCTCTCGCGGTCCTCCCTCTCCAGCTGAAGGGTAACCCTAAGCTCCACGGCGTCCCGAGAAGAGCCATCGTCTGGACGATGCCGTAACTCTTCCTCCAGTTCTGCTATTCTGGCTTCCCCCTGCGCGGTGCGGGCAAGTGCATCTTGCACCTCTTTCGTCTGCCATAACCATCATTTTAGATATGTGGAGGCACGAATAAGTGGAATTCAATGGTGAAACTCTCACCTGGGCAGATTGCATGCCTTCTGCCTCCGCGGCTCGCTGCGTAGTATGAGCAAGCTGCTCATGAAGCAAATCAAGTTCGGAAGTGGGGATCTACAAACTGGAAGAGACACCATCCGCCCCCATTGCTGAGGAAGCAGCATCAAGCTGGGCGCGCTGCGACACACATAAGGTGACATTGAGGACCTAACATCGAAAATCTCGGTCTATGATCATATGTATGTAGGCTTACCGAAGAACTCAAGGCGGCGCGAGTATCATGTAACTACCGCTCCGTGCCTATCAGGCGAGCTTGCCGGTTCACTATCATAGTCTCGCGAACATCCTGTGGCCAGGACATAGGTTAACAAAAAAAACATAAAATAATAAAAAACATTAAAAAATGTTGTTCACCTCCACGGTCCCTTCAGGATGGAGTCGCTCTGCATACATCGCCTTATAGAGGCGCAGATAATCCTCACTGTCTTGAGCATGTGACTCCACGGGAGTGTCGCCCCGTCGCCAGTCCTCGTATTGCTCAGGGAACCGCACTCTCCAATCAACGGAGGTCGCCGGCCCACGCGTCTTCCTCCCGACACGTGGTGTAGTAGTCATGTCCACCCATTCTTGGGCAAGCCCTAGAGTCCGCATGGCCAATCGTAGCCGAAGTGGCTCGATTTCGTTCAAACAGTGCATCCAGAGGTCGCGTCCGAACCGGGCACGGCTCATTATGACCCAGAGCTGATCGGCGTCGGTCATGCTCGCATAAGGCCTCCAGATCACCTAAGTCGGGCAAATCTTTCTATTTACGAGAAGGACAAAACAACACAAAATAAAATGGATGGCGATTGATAACCACCATTGCTGCAGGGAACTCTTGCAACTCGCGCCTTATCAGCATCAGTTGGTAGGACATAGGGGCCGGGTTCATGATGGGCTGCCACCGCCTCTCCAACGGCACCGCCATTGGGCGCCAATGATGGACCTTTCCCATTGGAAGGTAATAATAACTCCACAACTGCCTTGTCATGTGTTATGAACATCATCAAAAAAAAGGATGCAGTTGAAGCTAAGAGAGAAGCCGGGTACCTGGATGAACGGCGTGAAACCACTCACTGTTACCTCTCGTTCTGCCCTTTCAGACAGACTTGCAAATAGATGCGCCAGCATGGCTG
The DNA here is from genome assembly GCA_022559845.1 of Amorphophallus konjac. NCBI lineage: Eukaryota > Viridiplantae > Streptophyta > Magnoliopsida > Alismatales > Araceae > Amorphophallus > Amorphophallus konjac. The sequence continues at coordinate 244,846 of JAHNEJ010000169.1, read as the reverse complement.
CGCCCCAGGTGTATCGTCCCACTTTCTCGGGGTCTACCAGGAATTCTAAGAAGCGGCAATGAATGCTGTCTCCTTTCGAGCCCAGTAACAATTTCCCCAACAGGAAGAAGAGGAATCTCCTCAAATCCATGTTGGCCCTCTCCCAATTACTCGCATCTACGCAGTAGACGGCGTGGCATCCTCTTTCAGTTCTCTCCATAAACTCTTCCGAGGACTCGTCATCACGAGGACGAACATCAGTAAGCCCTAGTGTCTCCATGATAGGCGTCTTGGCTATGGACCTGTTCTTGCGATCATCTAGGTCCACCCCTAGTAACCTCTGGGCAGCCTCTATATAGTCGGAGTACGTGATACCGGTCAGTGCCTCGCCATCCACTTTCAGGCCCGTAATTCGGACCACATCTTCTAGGCTGGGCACCATGTGCCCCCAAGGCATCAAGAAGGCACGGCTCATTGGATCCCACCTTTCACGCATTGCTTGGACGAGAGAGAGGTCGAGCCTGATTGGCTCGATCCGAAGAAAGACTCCAAGCCCCATCACGTCGAGCCTGGCCTTCTGAAAATCCGGGAGACCCCGGTATGCGGCCACTACCAACTCCCATGGGATGTGTGATTTCATCACACCCTGCGCATACACAAGGAGGGGTTTTGTTAGAAGGGAGGAAGAAAGACTGGAAGGAGAGACGAGCAAGCTCAACTTACAAGTTGCGATTGGGTCCTTTCATTGAAGTGCCCTTCGAGGTCCGAGAGTTTCCTGGAACTGCTACCGCTGGACCTGCTTCTCTTCGAAGAGTTGGAAGATTCACCCTCCATTTGAACCTTAGAACCCTTAGTTCTTCCGTTTCCGTGGAAACTTGTTGGCTACCGGTGCCCCTGGGGAGACGAACAAGGACGATATTTATAGAAATGGGAGAAGGGCGAGTCAAGACTGCCTACATCACTGTTAACGATAACCCTCGTGATAAGGCACCTCCCTTGCGGTCCTACATGTGTCACTTCACCGCTCGCAGGGTAATTGATTGATGGTGCGATATGATGACTCACTCCCTACGCAGTCTAGGGATGCCATGTCATGCTGTAGAGGTCGTCCGGAAGATTGGAAGGTCGTAAAGGAGAAGATGCTAGAGCCGTCATTACTGACTTCGGCGGCAGATTTCCGTGTGAAAGACGGTCGGAGCGAGATATGAGTCACCGTTTTCGGACGGGGTCTCGACAAGCATGTCACATGGGAACAGTGAAGAAGCGTAAGGAAGAAGGAACGCATAAGAGGACAAACAAGCGGTAGGAAATCAAATCACTCCATTCACAAGTCTACATAAACTGTCATAAATATCACAATCATGGAGAGGAGGCGTATGCTAGCTCATCAACTCTCGCCATCACCTTCACACTCATCCCTCTAGGCGTCCCTCTCCTCTCCCCTAAGGTGAGGGTCCCTCAGGGGCCTTCTGGAGCCCCGTACAGTACCACTCGCCTCGCCTCGTGGCGCCTGCTCGGCAACGGCGACCCGCTGATGCTCCCCTGGCGTAGCAAAGAAGTCACCCATATGGAGCTGGCCGGACTGGCGGAGTCGCTCCCCGAACTCTCGTGCCCTCTCATAATTTGCCTCCATGTTCTCTAGCCTCTGTCCCATAGCTCGAAGGCCTAGCTGGAGCTCCCTCACCTGGGCCTCCATGGCTCTTCTGTCCTCTCTCTCCTTCTCCCGCTCTAGCCTTTCTCTTTTCGCCTCTCTCTTGGCCACATGGAGAAACACCCTCAACTCTAGGATGTCCGGATGTGGCCTCTCTTCACTGTGACGCCGCAGCTCCGCTACAGTCGCTACCTAGGCATCACACTCCTCTTCAGCCCGGGCCGCGCAGGCCACCGCACCGGCAAGTTGCTCTCAGAGGAAGGCAATCTCAAGAAAAGGGGCCGAGGAGCTGGAAGATGCGCCGCCAACCATTCCCGCCATCACTGCCCGTTGGGCACGCTGGAACAAACAAACAACGGCCATCGACTAAGCTCCAAATTTAAAACAAAAATAAAAAAATAAAAAAAAATACAACACTTAACTTACCAGGATCGCCAGTTCATGTTGAGTGACGGTCAGCTGCCGCCTAGCCTCTGCTAGTTGGGCACGCAAGCCATCAGTGGCGCGCACATCCCCGGATTAGAGAGGTCCCACATGACTTTCTCTCCGCTGCCGTAGGAAGTCGGCACTGTCCTGCACCAGTACGCTCCCTTGCTGTCCAGGGACACGTATGCGCCAGTCTTCGAGCTTCGCCTTGCCGCGACTCTCCTTCCTGACACAGCTCAGCTCATCAGCGCTCGCCCATTCATCGGCCAAGCCCGGGGTCCTTGCCATGCCCTACATCAAGAAAGGAGGGTCTACGTCAAACAACAGAACGCGTCTCCTATCAAGGACGCGTCCATCATTTGAGTGCAACACTCGCTGAACCCTTTCCCCCTCTCACACGGCTTGCTTCAAACTCAAAACGAATCAAAGAGGAGGAGATAGGAGGACCTACCGGGCCGTGTTCACCTCCCTCCGTGCCATCGAGCCCCTCTGGTCCCTCAAGTGCCCGAAAGGGCCCTTCCTCTTCCATGGACGCCTCTCCGTGCTCTTACGCGTCCCTCCTCGGGCGAGGAGTTCCTCGCCCCTCTCTCCCTTCATCACGATTTGGCCCACCAAACTCCATCGATCGAGAGTGGAAGAAGACGAAGATAGGCGAGCAAACCTCGACGGGAGGCGGGCTCGTTTGCGGGCAAGACACGGAAGAAGAAGGGGCGCCTGGCGCTTTAAATTTGAATTTGAAAGTTAAGACGCGTCCTCGCGCCTAGACGCGTCCAAAAAAAAGGGGGGGGATCCCTCCATGCAAAGCGTAGTTCCCCGCTTTTCAGGGTAAAGTCTCGTGAAGCGTGCCTCGAAAGAACAGATGCAAGAAAAGAAGCGTGGGAAAGGGAAGGTGTACACAACAGAAGGAACCATTCCATTTCACATAAGCAAATAGTCAGTGAAGAGGGTGGGGTGTCACGCCCCGATGCGGAATCTCAGGACGTACGGTTAGGGGCAAGCGAGCAATAATTCCGAATCATTGCAAACCATTGCACAAAAGGTTGGAAAGGATAATAATCAGAGTTTTATTGATAATAAAGTTGAGTACACTGGGTAGAACAACTACATCCAAATAATAAGTAAAATACTAGAACAATCTCTCACTAATACTAAGGGTACAAACTGACTCAATAAACTAAAACTATCTCTCGATATCACTCCAGTCCATTCCCGACAAGTTCATCACCTGGAAAGAGGGGAAAAGTAGGAGTGAGCTAAACGTGCTCAGTAGATAACCACAAACAGGTTTACGTAATTAACCATTGATTTCCAATTTATATGAAATGCAGTAAATAAAGAATGACGATACGATAAAAGAAACAATGTAAAAGATATCTTGCAAGGTCAAGAAATATAACAATTTACCAAGTAATGAACAAGTAAAGTAACAGTAGATAATTTGGCCAGCAAGTATGTTACACATGTAACCAAGTAAATACGCACGAGTCAAGTAACAAGAGTTTGTCATAGACGTAACATGTCAAGTCAAGTATTCGGGTGCAATGCCTCACCCTGTCATAAACATCCCAATGGGCTCAATATCTTTTCGGGCGCTCTCCCCAGGACCAGACCGGGCCCTTATGATGCGTTGGCATTTCATTTCAATTGGATCACCGATCCCCCGTCTAGACATAGTCAATTATGGCCAATATAATCAGATGAATTTCTGTCGGGTACAAGATGTAAAGGACGACACTCGCCTCCTTTGATTCAAGAGTATAACCACGATGAAAAACCCAAAACAAGGTAGTCGTACGGCAAACACCGGGCCGTACTCACATGAGTAACGAGTCACGGGGCCAAGAATGAACGGTTGACAGTAAGCCGTTCGAGAGAGAGAAGTAAGTTCCGAAGAACGAATATACGAACCATTCGGGTCGTATTTTAAGAAATACGGTTCAAGAGAATCCGTATTAAGCATAACGATAATATCTAATTATAAGATAATTTATGCAAAATAGTCACCGGGTTGCCAATAACAATTAAACCAACCAATTTCAGTTTAATGTCCATTGATCAATTCCGGGCTCAAATATGACCGAAGATTATCCAAGGGTAATCGGTCAATTAATCAAGTTAAAACAATAGTCATGATGTAACCGTAATTTACCACGGTAAAAATGTTCTACGGTAAAAATGTAAAGTTTACCGGATGGAGTGTCCGGCTAATTGGTCAAAGACTTGCCATAAGTCGGCCAGTAATTTTCTGGTTTACAGTAATTTACAGAAATTACCTATGGTAAAGTTTAGCTATTTACCATACTTATTCAATTTATCCAAAGTTACAAGTGAATTTCAATGATTTTCACTTTAAACAATTTATCAAAATAGATATTGCAAATAACAGAAATTTACTCATGTCATTATCTGTTATTTATGTGGATTGTCAATTTTTACTAATTAACATTGTTAAATGGGTCAAATAGCAAAAAAAATCAGTTTTCTGGAAGTTAAACGGATGACAGTGGGCCGTTAAACCTACTGGCTGTAAAACGGTTATCATTGGGCCGTTTTATACAAGGCGGGCGGTTCTAATTGGGCCGTTTGTATAAGTCGGGCGGGCAGTTCTGAACCGTCTAAGAGATAAAGCGGTCCGGTTGGAACCGTTAATCCCTGTAACACGGGAATAGCGAAACAGAAGCATAAATCCGGCGTTTTATGCATTTGAGTACGTAAATAAATGGAAAAGCATGGTTTCTACAAGCTAACATGATGCCCTTTCATTCCATTTATCAAATTCAAGGTTTGTGCCATGGTTACCTACCTTAACCGATGAAATAAGGAAAGATGAATGGGGAAGAAGATGAACAGTAGACTTGCAGAGCTTCTTCACAGCAGCAAGAACCCTTTTGTGTTTAAGAGATGTTTAAGGGGGCTTCCTCTACTTATAGGTTTGGAAGAGGAGTGTTTAATCTTCACACACGGTTTGGTCAGAGCCGCAAAATCCTTTGCATTGTTGACAACGTGTTTCTGCCAACCAAAACACGGTTTCACGTGTTTCTCAAGGTAAGGTTAGCCTAATCTAAGCCTAATCCAAAAGATTAAGGAATGGTTAACTAAGACCTCAATTTAATGTTACTAAATGATTTTTAATGAATTGGACCCAGAAGACAAAATTACTAATCAAGACATGCTCTTTCATAATATGATTTTTATGGAATTTTATCACGAGGTTTATTGTTAATCTCCCAATCTTAAGATTAAAATAATAATTTAACCCAATGTTCAACGGTTTAGTCGATAGAGAGAGTTTCTGATTTTTACCGATGAAACTTCAGAAGACAAAGTTGCTAAGAAAAATACCCTCTATCAGATGTGATTTTTACAGATTTTTCTAAGGTAGTTGTATTTTCGTATGAATAGTGTTTTCCGCGTTTTTAAGTCAGGCTTAAATCACTGATTAAGCCATGTAAATGATTTTATTAGGGTCAAGTACAGAAGACCAAAGTGTTTACCATGGTCTTTACTAATTAACTACCATTTTTTGGAATTTTTATATGATAGTCAAAATTTTTACTATTTACTATTTACCACAGTCACTATTCAACATTTACTATTTACGAATTTAATATTTGTACAGAAACTCGGGGTCTTACACCCTCCCCCACTTAAAGAATTTGGTCCTCCAAATTCACTGGACCAAAATATAGTAATAGCTTACCTAGAATAGATCGGGATAACGCTTCCGTATGGCGTCCTCGGATTCCCATGTAGCTTCCTCTATTCCACGCCGACTCCATTGGATTTTAACCATCGGTATGGAACGATTTCGAAGTTGTTGCTCTTTCCGATCCAGAACCTTCACTGGTCTTTCTTCATAAGATAGATCCTTCTTAAATTCAAAGTCCACATGTTGAATGATGTGACTAGGGTCGTACACGTATTTCCGAAGCATAGATACATGGAATACGTTATGTACACCAGATAATTGAGGAGGTAAGGCCAATCTATAGGCGACTTCACCCACTCGATCAAGGATCTCAAATGGACCAATATACCTTGGGCTTAACTTGCCATGAATACCGAATCGACGAATACCTCTTGAAGGAGAGACTTTTAAGAACACATGCTCGCCAATTTGAAATTCCAAATCTCTTCTTCTATTATCAGCATAGCTCTTTTGCCTCGATTGAGCCACAAGTAACCGGTCTCGGATAATACGAATATTTTGTGATGACTCCGAGATAAGATCCGGTCCAAGCCATTGCTTCTCGCCAACCTCATCCCAACATAATGGAGAACGACAGCTCCTTCCATACAAAGCCTCGAAAGGTGTCATCTGTATGCTGGATTGATAACTATTGTTGTAGGCGAATTCTATCAATGCTAAATGATCGCTCCAACTTCCACCGAAGTCGATCATACAAGCTCTCAACATATCTTCCACTATTTGATTAGTTCTCTCGGTCTGTCCATCTGTTTGCGGATGAAATGCAGTGCTAAAATTCAGACGGGTACCAAGAGATTCTTGCAATCCTTTCCAAAAATGAGAAGTAAATCTCGGATCTCTATCGGATATAATGTTGACTGGGATACCATGAAGCCTAACCACTTCCTTTAAATATAATGCTGCCAGCACATCAACTGTCCACTTGGACTTAATAGATAAGAAATGTGCGGATTTAGTCAGTCGATCCACAATTACCCATATAGCATCATAACCACCTCGAGTCTTAGGAAGACCCATAATGAAATCCATGCCAATACTCTCCCACTTCCATTGGGGTATATCAAGTGGTTTCAATTTACCTGCCGGTCTGAAATGCTCGGCCTTTACTTGTTGACAAACAAGACATGTACTCACGAAATTTGCAATTTCCCTTTTCATGTTCGGCCACCAAAATGACCTTTTCAAATCCTTGAACATCTTAGTGCCTCCCGGATGGATAGTATATTTGGATCTATGGGCTTCTTCAAGAATCCGATTCTTTATATTAGCCTCATTCGGTACACAAGTTCTACCTTGAAATAATAATCTTCCATCATCGGCTATCGAGAAATCAGGTCTGCTACTCAAGCTTTCCTTAATCTCGACTAGCTCGGGATCAATATCTTGCAATAACTTGATTTCTACCAACAATTCGGGCTTCAGTTGCAACTGGGAAATCAATATCCGGTCATTATCAATATTGATATCCAGACTAGCCATTTGCTCCAGTAATTTCCATTCTTGTAACATAAGACTAGATATCTTAGCCACAGGCTTCCGACTTAAAGCATCAGCAACCACATTGCCTTTGCCCGGGTGATACTTAATAGAAAAGTCGAAATCCTTTATATACTCCAACCATCTTCTTTGTCTCATGTTCAATTCCTTTTGAGAAAATAAGTATTTCAGACTTTTGTGATCCGAAAATACCGTAAATGATTCACCATATAAGTAGTGCCTCCAAATCTTCAAAGCAAATACCACGGCTGCCAATTCCAAATCATGAACTGGATAATTAACTTCATGCTTTCTTAGCTGCCTAGAAGAATAGGCAATCACCTTGCCGTGCTGCATAAGCACACAGCCTAAGCCAATACCAGAAGCATCAGTGTAAACCACGAAACCACCCTCACCAGAAGGTAAGGTTAAAATAGGGGCAGTAGTCAGACAATCCTTCAGAGTCTGAAAACTCCGTTGGCATTCAATTGACCACTCAAACTTAATCTCTTTGCGGGTTAACTTTGTCAGAGGTACCGCAATCTTAGAGAAATCTTGAATAAACCTTCGATAGTAACCAGCCAGGCCAAGAAAACTCCTCACTTCAGTAACACTGGTAGGTTGTTCCCAATTCTTTACTGCTTCCACCTTCGATGGATCTACAGAAATACCATCCTTGGTAATAATATGTCCTAGAAAAGACACCTCTTGTAACCAGAAATCACACTTGCTCAACTTAGCATATAATTGGTGATCTCTCAATAATTGCAAAGCCATCCTCAGATGCTCGGCATGTTCTCTTTCACTCTTGGAATATATCAAAATATCATCTATGAATACCACAACCCATTGATCAAGGTAGGGTCGGAACACACTGTTCATTAACTGCATGAAAGCTGCCGGTGCATTCGTTAACCCAAAAGGCATAACGACAAACTCATAATGGCCATACCGGCTACGGAAAGCTGATTTATAAATATCCTCTTCTTTAATCCGTAACTGGTGATATCCAGATCGAAGATCGATCTTAGAAAAATAAGAAGCTCCAGTAATCTGGTCAAATAACTCATCAATCCTTGGCAAAGGATACTTGTTCTTGACAGTCAACTGGTTAAGTTGCCGATAATCGATGCATAATCTCATCGAACCATCTTTCTTCCGAACAAACAATACAGGAGCTCCCCAAGGGGAAACACTCGGGCGAATAAAACCCTTCTCGAGTAATTCCAACAATTGCTGCTTCAATTCCCGTAATTCCGCAGGAGACATGCGATAAGGGGCTTTAGAAACAGGAGACGATCCAGGAATAAGATCAATAGAGAATGTAACTTCACGCTGAGGCGGAAGTCCTGGTAACTCCTCTGGAAATACGTCCGGAAATTCTCGGACAATAGAAATGTCCTTAATCTCGATCTGCTGTTCAGGGGACGCATGAACAAAAGCCAGAAAAGCTTCGCATCCACGCCTCAATAACTTATCAGCACGAAGAGTCGAGATAAGAGAGATAGAACTAGGGTGTTTCACTCCCTTGAAGGATAATCCGGGGTGTCTAGAAAAAGACACGGAACAAGAACTACAATGAACATTGGCCTCATACCGAGCCAACCAATCAGCTCCTAGGATTACATCGTAATCCTTCATGTCCATACAAATCAAATCAGCTGGAAAATTCTGATCATTCACCATAACCTTACTAGAAGGATAGTAATGCTGAATTGCTGATTTAGAACCAATAGGGGTTGATATTTCTAACGGAGAACTCAACAAAACAGGTGCCATAGCTAAAGATTTAGCAAATCTCCGTGAAATAAAAGAATGTGTTGCACCAGTATCAATTAGAACAAAAGCTGGCAAGTCGAATATAACAAGAGTACCTTCGACGAGTCCACCATCCTCGGCGATATCTTTTTCCTTTGCATGAAGAGCCTGGAGCCTGCCTTGAGGCTTCTTGAAATTCAGAGGTTTTGCCGGGATAGCTTGTTCCGATAATAAAGGACAGTTGGGTATACGGTGCTCTTTGCTTCCACACCGCAGACATGCACCTAGCTTGCGCCAACAATCTTCCATCTTGTGACCAGGACGATCACAATATCGGCATACGCCCTTGAATGGAATCATAGAATCAGGTTTCTTGTCTTCTTGTCGCGGCATTTTGCCTTTCCACGAACCAGAACCAGAACTTGAACCAGAACTAGTAAAGGGTCTTTTCTTGCTCGGGTCAGTGCCAAATCCAGGTTTAACATTCTTGAGTGCCTTCGGTTGCTCTTTCTTGTTACCTTGACCACGAATCCTTTCAGTCATTTCCAAAGTATCTTCTAATATTTGTGCCTTTCTTACCATCTCAGAATATGTAGAAATTTCCAGTGGTGCAAGTTGATTGATATAATGAAGTCGAAGACCATTGAGGAAACGCTTCGCCTTCATTCTCTCAGTCGAAATAAGATGTCTTGCATAACGAGAGAGTCGTGAAAACTGAGCCTCATATTCTGATACCGATAAACTTCGCTGTTTTAAAGCTGCGAATTCTGCTCCCTTCTTTTCTTGCACGCGGTCAGAAAAATATTTATCATTGAAATATTCCTCGAATTCCTCCCACGAGACTTGTTGATCTCCGAGAGTCGGCTTAACAGACTCCCACCAAGCACGTGCATCACGTTCCAGTTGGAAAACGGATAAAAGAACACGTTCTTGGTCAGTGCATTGCATGACCTCAAAAATTCTTGCCATCTCGTCGAGCCAATTCTCGGCTTCATCGGGATCAGTTGAACCAGCGAATCTAGGCGGGTTCATTCCTCGGAAATTCCGATATAAATCACCAGTGCCATGAGCTGCGCCATGAGGTGCCGCTCCAGCTCCAGCTCCTGCCTGAGCCAGTGCATTCAAGGCTTGCGTAAGTCCTTGAACTGTACGCTGTAAATTCCTCATCTCAGCACGATTGGCTGCCATTTCTAGTTAAGTGCCTATATAAAATAGTTACTCGGATTATTTATGAGAGAAGAACTTCTTAGATGAGAAGAGAAGAACTAGATAAGAAGAACATGATTATGGTTAAATAACTTAACCCAAATTTCTACCCAATTCTCACAAGGTTGTTTTCTTAAGCCTATAACCAATAAACCTATAACATTAAAGTGAAATACCTAGGACAAATTGACCTAGGCTCTGATACCAACTAAACTGTCACGCCCCGATGCGGAATCTCGGGACGTACGGTTAGGGGCAAGCGAGCAATAATTCCGAACCATTGCAAACCATTGCACAAAAGGTTGGAAAGGATAATAATCAGAGTTTTATTGATAATAAAGTTGAGTACACTGGGTAGAACAACTACATCCAAATAATAAGCAAAATACTAGAACAATCTCTCACTAATACTAAGGGTACAAACTGACTCAATAAACTAAAACTATCTCTCGATATCACTCCAGTCCATTCCGACAAGTTCATCACCTGGAAAGAGGGGAAAAGTAGGAGTGAGCTAAACGCGCTCAGTAGATAACCACAAACAGGTTTACGTAATTAACCATTGATTTCCAATTTATATGAAATGCAGTAAATAAAGAATGACGATACGATAAAAGAAACAATGTAAAAGATATCTTGCAAGGTCAAGAAATATAACAATTTACCAAGTAATGAACAAGTAAAGTAACAGTAGATAATTTGGCCAGCAAGTATGTTACACATGTAACCAAGTAAATACGCACGAGTCAAGTAACAAGAGTTTGTCATAGACGTAACATGTCAAGTCAAGTATTCGGGTGCAATGCCTCACCCTGTCATAAACATCCCAATGGGCTCAATATCTTTTCGGGCGCTCTCCCCAGGACCAGACCGGGCCCTTATGATGCGTTGGCATTTCATTTCAATTGGATCACCGATCCCCCGTCTAGACATAGTCAATTATGGCCAATATAATCAGATGAATTTCTGTCGGGTACAAGATGTAAAGGACGACACTCGCCTCCTTTGATTCAAGAGTATAACCACGATGAAAAACCCAAAACAAGGTAGTCGTACGGCAAACACCGGGCCGTACTCACATGAGTAACGAGTCACGGGGCCAAGAATGAACGGTTGACAGTAAGCCGTTCGAGAGAGAGAAGTAAGTTCCGAAGAACGAATATACGAACCATTCGGGTCGTATTTTAAGAAATACGGTTCAAGAGAATCCGTATTAAGCATAACGATAATATCTAATTATAAGATAATTTATGCAAAATAGTCACCGGGTTGCCAATAACAATTAAACCAACCAATTTCAGTTTAATGTCCATTGATCAATTCCGGGCTCAAATATGACCGAAGATTATCCAAGGGTAATCGGTCAATTAATCAAGTTAAAACAATAGTCATGATGTAACCGTAATTTACCACGGTAAAAATGTTCTACGGTAAAAATGTAAAGTTTACCGGATGGAGTGTCCGGCTAATTGGTCAAAGACTTGCCATAAGTCGGCCAGTAATTTTCTGGTTTACAGTAATTTACAGAAATTACCTATGGTAAAGTTTAGCTATTTACCATACTTATTCAATTTATCCAAAGTTACAAGTGAATTTCAATGATTTTCACTTTAAACAATTTATCAAAATAGATATTGCAAATAACAGAAATTTACTCATGTCATTATCTGTTATTTATGTGGATTGTCAATTTTTACTAATTAACATTGTTAAATGGGTCAAATAGCAAAAAAAATCAGTTTTCTGGAAGTTAAACGGATGACAGTGGGCCGTTAAACCTACTGGCTGTAAAACGGTTATCATTGGGCCGTTTTATACAAGGCGGGCGGTTCTAATTGGGCCGTTTGTATAAGTCGGGCGGGCAGTTCTGAACCGTCTAAGAGATAAAGCGGTCCGGTTGGAACCGTTAATCCCTGTAACACGGGAATAGCGAAACAGAAGCATAAATCCGGCGTTTTATGCATTTGAGTACGTAAATAAATGGAAAAGCATGGTTTCTACAAGCTAACATGATGCCCTTTCATTCCATTTATCAAATTCAAGGTTTGTGCCATGGTTACCTACCTTAACCGATGAAATAAGGAAAGATGAATGGGGAAGAAGATGAACAGTAGACTTGCAGAGCTTCTTCACAGCAGCAAGAACCCTTTTGTGTTTAAGAGATGTTTAAGGGGGCTTCCTCTACTTATAGGTTTGGAAGAGGAGTGTTTAATCTTCACACACGGTTTGGTCAGAGCCGCAAAATCCTTTGCATTGTTGACAACGTGTTTCTGCCAACCAAAACACGGTTTCACGTGTTTCTCAAGGTAAGGTTAGCCTAATCTAAGCCTAATCCAAAAGATTAAGGAATGGTTAACTAAGATCTCAATTTAATGTTACTAAATGATTTTTAATGAATTGGACCCAGAAGACAAAATTACTAATCAAGACATGCTCTTTCATAATATGATTTTTATGGAATTTTATCACGAGGTTTATTGTTAATCTCCCAATCTTAAGATTAAAATAATAATTTAACCCAATGTTCAACGGTTTAGTCGATAGAGAGAGTTTCTGATTTTTACCGATGAAACTTCAGAAGACAAAGTTGCTAAGAAAAATACCCTCTATCAGATGTGATTTTTACAGATTTTTCTAAGGTAGTTGTATTTTCGTATGAATAGTGTTTTCCGCGTTTTTAAGTCAGGCTTAAATCACTGATTAAGCCATGTAAATGATTTTATTAGGGTCAAGTACAGAAGACCAAAGTGTTTACCATGATCTTTACTAATTAACTACAATTTTTCGGAATTTTTATATGATAGTCAAAATTTTTACTATTTACTATTTACCACAGTCACTATTCAAAATTTACTATTTACGAATTTTAATATTTGTACAGAAACTCGGGGTCTTACATGGGGTGTACAAGCAACTCTCTAACTATCGCTACCACCCTCCTGATCATCTCTCTCCTCCCTCCTCTGACGGGGATCCTTAGGGGGCCTCTGCGAACCCTGAGAGGGGGTGCTCTCCTCGCCTTGTGGTGGCACGCTAGCCTCGAAGGCGCGGCGACGCTCCTCGGCCGAAGAAACCAGGAAGCTGCCCATGGAGAAGGAACCAGACTGACGAAGTCGCGCCCCGTGCTCCTTCGCCCTCTGATACCGCTCCTCACTCTCCCGAAGTCTCCCCTCCGCTGTGCCGAGGCTCAATCGGAGCTCCATCATCTGGGCCTCCAGAGCCCTCCTCTCGTCCCAATCTCGTTGTCGCTCCGCCCTCCTGTCCTCCCTCTCTCTCTCTCTCTCCCTCTCCATGTCCTCCCTCTCTCTCTCCCTATCCTCCCTCTCTCTCTCTCTCCCTCTCCCTGTCCTCCCTCTCTCTCTCCATGTCCTCTCTCTCTCTCTCTCTCTCTCTCTCTCTCTCTCTCTCTCTCTCTCTCATCGCCTCTCTCCTCGACAACTCGAGGGCAATCCATAGCTCCAGCACGTCGTGAGGAAGCTATCTGGGCGTCACGCTCCGCCACCCAGGCGTCGCGCTCCTGCTCGGCACGGACTGCACGAGCCAGGGCATCTCGGATCTCCGCCACCTGTCAAAGCCCGCATGACCCGTAAAAGACCGGTGAAGGATGAAGAGCAATTGGAAGGAGAGCCGGGGTCAAGCAAGCACTCACTCGAGCCGCGCGGTCACGCTCGGCCTCCTCAGCCCGCGCCACTGCATGCGGCAGCTACTCCTGGAAGGAAGAGACCTCCGGAGCCCACGAACTAGAACCCGCTCCGCCAACCATCCCGGCTGCCGCTGCTTGATGAGCGCGCTGAAACACAAGAGCAAACGACAGTCAGAGGCTAAGCATCGAAAACTCTGGGTCAAAAAAAACTGCATAATACATCGCATAAACTCACCAGGATCTCCAACTCCTGCCGGATGGCCACCAACTGTTGTCTGACGTCTGCCAGCTGGGCTTGCAAGTCGGTAATAATGTTATCACCATCATCCTACATTTATGCACATAGGTTAGTGTCACATGCATATGCATATAGAGAAGGAAAAATCTTCACCTCATACCCCTGCCGCCCCACCGAGGTGTAGACGCTCCGCGTACGTGGCCCGGTACCGGCGCAGGTAGTCGGTGTTGTCCTGTACGTGGGACACCACCGGGACGCCACCCTGCTGCCAATCTAGGTACTGTGCAGGGAAGCGCGTACGCCAGTCGACGATCTTCGCCTTGCCTCGGGTCTTCCGCCCGACATGGCTCGGTTCGTCCACGTCAACCCACTCCTGGGCTAGCCCCAACGTCCTCATGACCAGCCTAAGCCGCAGCGGCTCAATCTCGTTCAGGCAATGGACCCACACGTCCCGACCGAAACGAGGACGGCCCGCTACGACCCAAGGCTGGCCAGCATCGGCCATGCCCAGGTAGGGCCTCCACACCACCTGCATCGCCATACATGCATCATATTAGTTGCCATTTTACTCAATTAAATCGTATGCATAAAACAAAAAAAATCATACGCATCATACCATGGCCTCAGGGTACTTGGTCAGCTCACGTCGAAGCGACGCCAGCTGGTAGCCGTGCGGTGCCGCAACCATGACCGGCCTCCACCGCCGCCCCAGGGGCACGGCTCTCCTGTTCCCCTGCCTGGCTCTTCCCATCGAGAAGTAGTAATAGCTCCACACCTGCATCTATCATACATCATTAGCACGAGTAATTACATATTTAACTACGGTAAAATGCATAAATAAAATGTTTACCTGGAGAAAAGGTGCGAAGCCGCTAACTGTCGTCTCCCTCTCTGTACTCTGAGAGAGATCATCGATCAAGTGGGTGAGTAGAGTTGCTCCCCACGCATAGTCCCCCACTCGGTCCAGGTCCGCTAAGATCCCGAGGAAGCGGCAATGGATGTCGTCCCCCCTCGTCCCCAGCAGAAGGCGGCCCAGTAAGAAAAAGAGGAACCTCCGGAGGTCCAGGTCAGCCAGCTCCCGCTCGCTCGGGTCCTGAGTAAAAGCCGCCTGAGCATCTCCCTCCAGACGCGCTAGGTACTCTGCTCCGCTCTCACTAACCCGCTGTCGCGGGTCCTCGAATCCGAGTGCCTCCATGATATCCACTCGGCCAACCACCCTGTTGTCTCTATCGATCGCGCTCGTCTCTAGCCACAGCAGGTCCAAGGCACTCTCTTTGTAGTCGGGGTAGGTGACCCCGCTGATCGCCTCTCCGTCCACTCGTAGCCCGGTGATCCGAGCTACGTCCTCTAGTGTCGGCACCATATGCCCCCAGGGCATCAGGAACGCTCGACTCGGCGTGCCACCGCTCCCGCAGCGCCTGGATAAGAGGAAGGTCAAGCCGGAAGGGCTCGATCCTCAAGAACGCTCCGAAACCCATGGCGTCCACCCGCGCCCTCTGGAAGTCCGGTAGTCCCCGGTACGCTGCCACCACCAGTAACCAGCTGATCCGGCTCTTCATCACGCCATACACGCCACAAAACAAACAAAAAAAAAGGAACACATCATAATCATGAATAATAAATAACACACTGTACATAATATTTTATTTAGTTTTTTTATTTATTTTCAACAAAAAACTCTTTAAAAAACCGTCCAATTTGCTGGACGCCTTTTTAATTAGTTTCTTATTTTTCTAAAAAAATCATTTTTAAAGGCGTCTTATTAGTTGGACGCCTCCTTTTTTTGTGTATATATGATAAATACTAATAATATATATTATAATTAATAATTAATAAAGGCATCCAGATAAGTGGACGCCTCCATATATTTTATTTTCTTTAATTATTTACGTAATAACCCCAAAAATATAAATTAAAATAAACAGAAAAGATGGAGGCGTCCAGTTTCCTGGACGCCTCCTTCTCTCACACTCACCTCCCGTCTGAACGCCCTCTCTTGCCCCATTTTACGCCTAATAATGCAACAAAGTGGAGTTCTAAGAATCTTACCGGGTCGTGCTCATCCTCTCCCGCGTCCTCGGGCCCCTCCAAGGCCAAAGGAACCTCCTCCTCCTCCACGGCGGCCTCCTCTGCACGATCCCTCAACCTCCTCGGACGACGAGCAAGTCTGATGGGAATCGACGCCGAGCACTAAATTTTTATTTTACATTTGAGTCCTTTTATTTACTTTTATATCCTTGGGAGAGTATATGTGTAATTGTAAGGCTTTATGAGCCAATGTGTCATTCCCTTGGATTATTTAGATTTTTATGCAAATTGTCAGTAGGTCCAACAAGGGGGCCCTCACTCCTTCCTCATTGGTCCAAGTGACATTATTTGGGTCCATGTGGGGCTGGTCAACAAACCTAGGTGGCATCTAGAAGGTTGGACCATTCAAGGGGGACAAATGGATCACAAAGTCCAAGTTGGAGGCTAGCTTGGTCAAGGGGGTGCCCCCCCATTAAAATGACATTTAGTATTTTATATTTTTAGGCCAATTGACCACATGGGGGAAGAAAATACTACCCCGCCCCTCTATCCCCCTTGAAGCTGTGAAGGCTTCCCTCTGGAGGTGTGACTCCTCCCCTTATCATTCCGGTCGCCGCCACGAGCCGCCATCGCATCACCGCCGAGATCGCCGGAGTTCTGCCTTCATCCGATCACAGCAGCTTCCACGAATTCTCTGTGTCAGCCACGAGCTCAGATCGACCTGGGGATTTTAGGGGATGCTCCAGAGGTGTCAAGCACGTCCCAAAAAATTTGGTTGGTCATAAAGATCCCCTTTGATACTTTTTCATTTTCATCCAACCTTAATTTCCAGATCTGTCTGCTTGCTGTTTCAATTTCCACCCGCCCTTTGTTTCAAATGTTCGGACCCATTTCTGATTTTTGTTGGAGCTCCCAATTTTACTGGGCGTTCTGTCCACCAACCCAACCGTCCCTAAATTTTATTGAATTTTTGTGAGGCCATCCCATATTTTTCACAAATCGATCTCAGAACTAGCTACAGTATTGTCCACCTGTTCCCAGATCCGACTACCCTCCAGTAAATAAACCATATCAAATCACAGCCACCTCCAATCAGTCCCAAAAAAATATCCCCGTTCTCCTTGTTCAAAATCCTAAAAGTTTGATGAAGAGCTCAGGAGCTGAATCGGCCATCTTCCTCGCGGTCAAAGGCAGTCTTCAGAAAACTCACCTGTAGATCTGAGATTTCGGTTACTGTACAACAGGGACTTGTACATTCAATAAAGTTCTGATCCGACTAGATCCAGCATATCTCTATGGGTCTAGATTGAAGCATTTGAAGAGAGCTTTCCAACGATAGCTCATGCGTCCCGATCCGACGTCGGGATTGATCGTAGCGGCCGTTTTTGCCGGACCGCGCGCCGGAAGACAGCAACCAAAATCCGTGGGAAGTTAGTTCAACAATTGGGAATCGGGGCCGATCGACCCCCGATCGGTGTTCCCGGCCGACCGCCGTCCGTGGAAGCGGCCACCAGGGGTACCCATCACAGTGGGTCCCAATCCTGCAGATCCGGAGGCCAGCGCCACCCGTGGGCCCCACGGGCCCGCAGAACCTGCCGTTCGGAAAGCACAAAAATACGGAATTCGACACCGCCGGGCGACATCAAGATGCTGCCCGTCAACCCGATTTGCGTGATTCCCGGACCCCACATGTGACCTTTTACCTCCCTACGTGGAGTGGGTCGACTTAGTGTATTGCTGTAATCATTGTTAACCGGGAGTCCGTAATTCGGCCGGGGTTGTCTTCGCCACGCCGGGTGCGTGGAGGTAACGGTCTAAACTTCTCGGCGTTCATTTGCTTAGTTAGTATATGGTCTTTGCCGCTGCCGAGAGCGATAGGTACTAGCCCGTGTGTTCATGTCACCGCTGTGAGTGTGAGAGTTGAAGAACCGCCGTATCAGGTACACCTCATCTTGGTGTGACTCCAAGATCTCCAACCTCTGCTGGATGCGACTTCCGGCCGCCGCCTTCCGTTCGTGCCGCCACCGCCACCGGAGTTCTATCTCCATCAGGACAGAACCCTACCTCCGTAGATTTATCTTTTTATTCTGTGGTCTGATCGAGCTGAAATTTTGATAGATTATTCCTCTCTTTGTTAGCTTTCCATCCATATATCTTATGCCTCATTCTGAGTTCGTTTGGTATTTTTGCCGCAATTTCTAGTCCACCCCTGTCAATCTGTCATTATGCAGATCTACAGTACAGAATCGTCTTGTTCTATTTTTGTTACCACCTTATCTATTTTTTAAAAATCCAAAACAATTACTGAGTGTTTCCCACGTATATCCCCTTCCACCATAATTTTCTCAGAGTCTACAAAAATCGTTTTCCCTTCGGTCAAAGGTCTGTTTCAGGCAGATTGTTTGCTGCCCTGTGTGTCTGTCAGTCCGGGTCAGAAAAAAAGTCAGCTTGCAGAGGTTTTCATTTTCAATCCGTGTGGTGGATGAAGCTGAAAAAAAATTATGTTGTATATCTCTGAGTTATCTTTCCATCGGTACTAGCCACGCCTCGATCGGCCTCCGGATCTGAGCGCAGTGATTTTCGCCGCCGCGGCCTGCAGATCTGTTCTGTGTGCAGGTCCGAAATTTCAGTTTGGGAGAAAATCAAAAATAAATATCAAAATTTAACTTCGGGAGCCGCCCCTTCAGGGAGTCGATCCGGGACATCCCGCCATCATCCCAGCCAAGCGGCGCCTTCAGAAGACGTCAAGAAGGCAGCGTCCCTTTGGAACGGTTTGCTTGCTGTCCACCGAGTCAGCCACCGAGTTGGCGCAGCACCGAGTTGCATTAGTGCCGAGTCGGACCAGCAAGCCGAGTTCGTGCTGAGTTCGCCTCCAGATTGCTGTCCGTCAACCCAGGGTCGGTCCTCCTGGGCCCCACTGTAGCCCTTTACCTCCCTGCGTGGAGTGGGCAATAGAATTACTACTGTAATTAAGTTTTTAACTGTTGTTAACCGGGAGTGACCGTAATTGACCGGGAACGTCTTCCCCACGCCCGGAGCGTGGAGGTAAACTCGCTACCTCTCTCTTATCGCATTTTGCTCAATTCGTATACTTTTAAATGTCACTGCGAGTGTAGGATTATTAGCCCGTTATCATTTCATCACCGCTGCGAGAGAGTGAGTTTGAGTGTTACCGTCCCGTGACTCGATCCGAGTCTACACGGAAAGATGATACCCGTGACTCACAGCCGGTTTCTTAACCATGCCCGGTCCCACGTTTCCCCCCTAAGGGATAATTGCGAGCTCATCTAGAGTCCAAGGATCGCATTCCGAATTCGAGTCGAGTCCGTGGTCCGTCTCGCATCAAAGTCGTTTCCGCTTCTCTCCACCTTGGCTCGGGCCTCCGTGCTCCATTGGGAACCAACAATGGGTTGTTCAGGGTCGAGTGGTTCGCTGAAATGAACAGAAAAGGGCGCGAGGGCGCCATTTATAGCAAATTCAAGTCTTATAGGGGCGTCCAAGCGCCTGGACGCCCCCATAAAAAATAAGTAAAAAAAAGCCCTTTTTGGCGCGTCGAGGCGCCTGGACACCCCTATTTAAAAAATATATAATTAAAAAAATAAAATTTTTGAGCGTCTAGGCCTCTAGACGCCCCTATTAAAAAAATATAATTGAAAATATATATATAATTAAAAATAAATAAATAAATTTTGGGGCGTCCAGGCCCCTGGGCGCCCCTATTAAAAAAAATAATTAAAAAAAATTTTGGAGCGTCCAGGCCCCTAGATGCCCCTATTAAAAAAATATAATTAAAAAAAGAAAATTTTGGAGCATCCAGGCCGCTGGATGCTCCTATTAAAAAATATATAATTAAAAAAAAAGAAAATTTTGGGTCGTCTAGGCCCCTGGACGCCCCCATAAAAAAATAATAATAAATATATATTATATATATGTAATAATATATATATATGAATAGAATAAAAAATTAAAAAATGATAACAAAGGGAAACAATCGTCCAAAATATCTGATTCCAGATTTTATTCCATTAGAAAGCAGAGTGAGTTACATCAGGGGCTTAGGCGCTTTAGGCCTTAACTTCCCCAGTTCGGTTACATAAGCCCTCCACAGCTCGCATTCTTCCTCCACATGCGCTAATGCCTTTCCCGCAACACTTGTCTTCCAGGGTGCTTTAATGGCCTTCGCTTCCTTCGCATCCGCTTTCGTGCCCAACTCCCTCTTCTTCAAAGGAAGGATGCCGGTTAGCAGTGGGAACGAGTGGCGTGGAATGCCGATCTGGATACATCACCGATGCGCGTTGTAAAGAACAAACTCAGTCGCGCCGATCAGTTGGAGTTCAGCTCTGGGAGAAGACCTCGTGAGGAGTTCAAGCGAGAGTAGACATGTCGATGCACAAGTGAAGAAGCTTTGTGTCATGGTTCTGAAGTGAGACCGCCAATCTTCACGTTTCCTCAGCCACGGAACACGGTTCGCTATGGTACCACCGAAGCCTAACACGTCGGCTATATGATGAAGGGGGCTTTGTTGAAAGAGCTTCGAAGCAGTTGGCATCCCCTCGCGGTGGTCAAATTTGAAGTACAAATCAATCCAGTAATTCAGAAGAAGTGTGCAACCGAAAGGAGGCTTACCCATGCTGGAGGCAGTAAGGCCGCTGTAAAGGTAGGCAAGGACGGCGAGTCCCACCCTCTTTCCACTCCAAATCCCGCAGATGGCACTCAATTGGTCCTCCTGCACTATGTTGTCAGTATAAGGGAATAAGAGAGCACCCGCCAGACAAATGGTGAACCCTTTCATGATTCCTTCCAAGTGATCATTGTCTGGTGACCCTCTGAGGACATCCATGACCCATTCCGCTAGCTTTTGCAGACCAATTCACATTTGAGTCTGGACCTTCCTCGCAGCACCAGGCGGCATGAAGCTTCCGAGGACACTCTCGGAATTCACCCTTGTCAGCATCCACATAACATTTATCCTCCCATCACTCTTGAATTTATACAGTCCGAGCAGAAGTTCCACCTCCTCGAGGAGGATGGTCACCTCGAAGGTAGGGAAGATGAAAGTGTGGGTCTGTGGATGCCAGATCTCCACCAATGCGCCCATAGCCGCCCAGTCCATGCGAATCCCCTCGTAGTGCTTGGCATGAATAAGGAGTCCCTGAAGATGCCATCTCGTGAGTATGGCCCTCATGCCGATAGAGATGTTGGAAGTCAGCTTCGAAAGTCACGGCAGCTTGGAAAATTTTCTCGGGCCTGGGAAAAGAGGGTATGGCTGGAAGAAAAAAAAGAAAACAAGGAAGGAAAAGAAGTGAAAAGAGAGTTCGCGCAGAGAATTTGAAATGAATCAACTTACCATATGCAACTGAATCATCCCACTCAGATGACCTTCGAGGTCGGAAAGTCGCCTGATCTCACCGCTAGGCCGGCTCACAGGGCGGGAAGACTCTCCTTCCATGCTGGAAATCCCTAGATTCGCCTCTCCTCCTCCTCTTGAGCTTTCAAAGCTCTCCTTGGTGCATTTGGTTGAACTAGCCTATGGGGAGTACTTATAGGAAAGGAGAGGCGTTAGAGGACGGAATGCGTCACATCAGTGGTCAGTCGTTGGCGTTTTATCTGGATCTCCCTTGTACTATGGTGCGATTCTGTTGCTTTCTGATGTTATTAATCTATGCAGGTTTTGCTAACGGACGCCACTGTCCCATCTCGTGTATCACCGTTCGATGATTGGTCCCACCATGTCATGCATCATATTATATGGTATTTACGCTATTAGAACATGTCGAGGACCTTGCAACCCGAACGAATCTAGGATTTGAGTTCCCCTTCAACAAAAACGGTGATGATCTCAGAAGAATTTGGGTTGCACGGATAGGCCGTTAATTTGTGATAGCATGGGGACGATGGTTCCATTCAGTGAGTTGGTGCATGGATAAATGGGCCCCGGCTCAGTATCATCTCACTGAACTGGTATCCTGACCCATTCTTAACAAGTTGATAATATTATCCTTGACTATTTTCTATTTTAGTTTATTTTAAGTTTTCTTTAAACCCAGCATGCATTCCTATATGACTTTGATTTTATTGCGAAAGATCATTCAAAGTGATTCGATTGTGAAAGTCGATGTGCTTAAATTCTTACAAATATGAGATATTCCACTCCGAATAAAACACAGAATTTTCTTGAGACGACCCTACACTGCTCTTCCAAAGGAGACCGTTGTTTATACTGACCCTCAGATATTCCTTTACTTTTTACCCTGTTTGACCCACCTTGGCCGCAGCACTTCCACATTGGCTGGTAACCGCTCCCCAAAGGTGAAACCTACATGTTTACGACCCAGGTACTTCCACACCGAGAAGTTGGTCTCCTTTATTTTCGTGCCTGAGCGCACATCTCCCCCTCCCTTGTTTGATCTCCGTCCAAGCAATCGTCAAATTTGAAAGACCTTCTTCGAGGTCGCCTTATCGAAACTACGGGAAAGATTCTAAACAGTAATGTCAAAAGCATGTTTCATCACACCTTGACATCAACTTTTCAGTCCATTCCCACTCCATTTCACTCCACTTCGATACCATTCCATTACGTGTCACTCCCTTACAAAGCAGACGCCAAGGCGGGACAGTTGTAGACACGCTATTTCTGACATCCCCAGAGAAAATCTCATATTACTATATGACGCCCCGCAGTGGCTTTCGTATGTTGAATTGCTTGAGTGCTTCCTATTCTTGAGTCTTCTTTCGCCTCTTGCGTGGGTAACGTAACACTTCTTCGGCATCCGGAAACCGCCTTGTTGCGGAAATCATGCGGCATTCGGACGGCATCGCCACCAACCGGACGTATCAGAAGATTCCGAAACTAGGAAAATGTCTTGCGGACGGCTGTCGACGGCCTTTCGGTGGGATCCGGAGTTTTTTTTTAAGGCGTCTAGTTTCCTGGACGCCTCTATCAGTGAGAAAATATATGAAAAATAAAAGAAATAAATAATAATAATAATACTCTTTAAGGCGTCCAGGCCCCTGGACGCCTCCATCCTCCGCATCCGGACAATCCCGGCACGTCGCTCGATTTGACGCTTCGGAAAAATCCAAAACGTTGAGGCGTCCAGGGGCCTGAACGCCTTCAATTTTTGACATCCGGACAAGTCGAACCGCCGCTCGATTTGACGTTGCGGAAAAATCCAAGAATATAAGGACGTCTTGCCAGCTAGACGCGCCCACTCGTGAGTCACAGGTACGCACCGAAACCACGCGCTTTACCCACTGTCTACGGCTTTCGGCGGAATTTCGGTGGGCGGGCATGGAGGCGTCCAGTCTCTTGGACGCCTTCATAAAAAGGTTAAAAATAAAAAAAAAATAAAAAATATTAATCCATTGATGGAGGCGTCCAGGGTCCTGGACACCCCCATATTCAGGCGTCCAGTCTCCTGGACGCCTCAATCTACTTCCCCTCTATAAATAGAGGACCCCCACCCTCGAAGGGAATGGGCTTCAGATCCGACAGAGGAAGGAGAGACTCTGCCGAATCCTATTTCTAACCCGTGGGTCTTTTGTAGGAGGAGGTTATGCCGGCTTCTTGGGTGCCCGCGCTCGCGAAAGGAAGGCCGCCTTCGTCCACTGTGCTTCCACGTCGTCCCTACGCTACGAAGCTCCGCCGGATCCCGCCATCGGCACACTCAATCAGCCAATTCTCTCCCCTTCTCTCCGTAGTTCTTTTGCATTCATCATCTCGCATGCTCCGCCACCCTTCATAAGGGAGTCTTCCTTTATATACGTTTGCACGATCCCCTATTCATTATAGCATTTTTCTCCTACTCGTGTCCTAGAGGGGTTTAAAAACAACACCAACCAGGTGTGTGTCTTGCCATGATTTCATTATTCTTCATTAAGGGACTAATACTACACTGCCATCTTTTCTGATCCACTTATTTTGTGTTTGTTTCTCTTTTGCAAGGGTAACCAAGGAAAGCCCTCTCCATCGGCCGGCCAAAGGGAGAGGAAGAAGCAACCCGCCATCTCCCGCTTTTGAGGTAGGCGCGATCGCTTTCTTTATTTTGGGGTCTCCGGCCCCTGGCGATCACATCATATTCTCGAGGCCATGGAGAGTCACTTCCCACAATGGTCGTTTAAATTTCTGTCACTTATATTCTACATTGTTCTTGTATCTGTTATATTCTCGAGGTCGCGGCGAGTCATTTCCCGCAATGGCCGTTTAAATTTCTGTCTCTTATATTCTGTTCCTTATATCTGTTATATTCTCGAGGCCGCGGCGAGTCATTTCCCGCAATGGCCGTTTGAATTTTCGTCATTGATATTATGTGATGTGGTTATATCTGCTCCTATTCTCGAGGCCGCGGCGAGTCACTTCCCGCAATGGCCGTTTAAATTCATGTTTCTTGTATTCTGTACTCTTCTCATATCTGCTCATATTCTCGAGGCCGCGGCGAGTCATTTCCCGCAATGGCCGTTTAAATTTCTGTCACTTAAATTCTATAATTTTCCCATCCCCCGAGGTTGCGGAGAGTCATTTCCCGCTATGGCCGTTTAATCCCCATATCTTATTATATTGCATCTGTCCCGCACGCCCTGCCGGAGCAATCTCCCGTTGTGGTCTCTCTCCTCTTCTCTCTTCTTTCTGTGTTGCAGCAAAACGAGCCCCTCGCGCGCTCCGCTTCGCCTCCTCCGGTAATTAATTCCGCGTGACATCGTTCACAGTAATATACTCAAATTTCAACTTTATTGAATAATAATCAATGTTTGCAATGACACGTGACTCTTCGATATAGCAACTATCTAGACTAAATAAAAAGAAAATTATATAGACATGACTTTAACTAACATAAGTGGACTCGTGATTCTCTAAGTCTTCTCTCGAACTTTATTCGCTCTCGGACTCGTCACTTGAGTAGTCCGAATCTGACCCGCTAGAATTTCTCCAAAAATATTGGAAAGTAGGGAATGAACGCACTCACCGAGTATATATCTTTGTATCAACATGATGACAATGTTAAAGTAATTATTAACATTTTAGCTCTAGAAGGTAAGATAAAGGAAATGCGATAAAATATGTGAATAAAACCATAGTAACATCAAGTAACGAGACAAGTGTAAAGATATGAGATTCCAAGTAAACACGAGAGCATGATCAAGCAAGATTACAATGTGGCCTTTTAATATCGAGAATGTACTAGCATGTATCGAAAATGTACTTTTCATAACCTTAAAAGACTATGCACTAGAAAGTCATGTAACAAGCAAGCATGTAATTTCATGAGATTGCCTCGTAGATTTCATCCATTTATAAAAAAAGTACTCTCAGCGCAATGTGACGCCAGTGTTCATCATATCCCATGGTTTACAACATATTTCTGGCCATCTGCCGAGGGGGCTAGCGTGGAGCCCTTGGACACTATCCGTGCCCGCTCTTGCATCTTCAAGTTATAAATCAAGCTACTTCTGCGATAAATATAAATGTAGGCCAATAATGTGAAGTTCAAACAATAGTCTTCATGATAACAAAACCAAGGTAAGACCGTACCAAAATGAAATCGTGAGATCAAGGATGAATTAATTGGACATTATGCTACGGAAGAATTCCGACAGCATAATGGTACATTTCCATAGTTCCATAGTTCATTAATGACTTGTTGAATAAGGTGCTAGGTTCCAAATAATCAGAAGACCATCTGGGAATAGAGTAGAATCAACCCATGGGTCAAACCTCGGGTTGGACAACAAGTTGACAGAACGCGGTCTCCGGGTGTGACGACCCGAGAATCCGGTTACCGGGAAGGCCCGATAACCCGAGACTCGAACCGCCGCCCACGAGCCGGGAGGGCTCGGAAGGGCTAAAAAGGAGTCTGGAGGTACAAAGAAATAGGAAATAAGGCAGGACAATTCAACAATTAACAGAATAAATAAACAACTACAACAGAGTCCAGTCCAACAGAAACTACAGTCTACAGTAGTAAAACGTACCACATGCCAAGTGAACACTCGGCCCGACAAGCTGACAACTAAGAACCTCCGTACTGCACCCTCGAACCTCGAGGAAGAACCGCCGCACCTGAAACGCAGGGGTGAGCCTCCTGTCACTGGCCCAGTAGGGATCCCGCAGAACCCCAACTGAGAACAACGGGGGCACAAAAGCAGTAACTACGAAAGCAGGAAAGTAACTACGGTGGCCGGCAAAAACCTCGGCTCTACAGCTACTCCTACTGTACCAGAAAACACGACCTAGTCTCCCGTCGGGGGACAACCAAGCCACGCACCCGACCACCCGATTCCACGATCGGGGACCACCAGACACGAACCGCCCAAGCCACGCCACTAGGAAAACGCCATGATACCTCCGTAGCGGAGGCCTGCCCTCACAAAAGGACCCGAGCCAAAACCACACGGTCACGACCTCACCGTCGTGAACACAACGATGTATGGGGAAAGGCCCTCGGTGACGCTCACCGGAAACCCCAGACCTCGACTCCGAGAACACTCCCGAAACCACTCACGAAGTCCCGTCTCGTGGACGGAAACAGAACCCGGTACACGACCACTCACGTCACGTGACAGAAGCACCACCCACTAGAAGAACGACCGGATGCGTCCCCTGACGTCTTACACCGCGTCACAAGTGTCTAGCTACAACGCCCCAGGCGGAGACTCAGACACACTCAGTAACCAGTACCACAGAACAAGGACTAGTTGGGGTCGCGCCTGCCGGCGCCATCCGATGCCCCCAACCTCGTGTGCACACTCAGACCATACGCCTTAGGCCTATCCTCTAGCTGGTAATTCCCCCTAAGCCCGGACTCGGCTGTACGTGGGGGCCCTACGGTAACCAGCCTACTCACCGTCTCCCTCGGGTCAGCCGCTCCACCACTCCCGAGTGGGTCAGCACACGCGTGCCGTAAGAAGGATACGACTAGTGGACGTGTCACAGAACGTGGACACAGGAAACCACGCACGCACCCATTGCGAGTATCGCGAAGTAACAGGTGGCACGACGCCACCAGACTCTAGATGGTCCACTAGACCTACTGAACTCAACGGTCTTTGAGTTGCAAGACTCGGGGTCAAGACCGTTGTACACGACAGCACTGAGCCGTCAATCTGGCCTAATCCCTAGGTCCAAAACCATAATGCGATAACTCACGAGGCAGTTCACAACTGCTGAGACCCATCCCTCGAGGAGGGAACTTAAGAAACCTCCAGCCCCAGGCTGGGAGACTGGACTCACCGTCCAAGGCCACACGCTTGGCCCACTCAGACGCCACCTTCCAGAGAAGCAACGACTTGCGGGGAAACCCCACCGCACTCACACCGATGCACGGTGACTCGATCTAGCAAGAACACGGAAGCCCGGAACACCTGGGGTCACCCGGACCCGCCAAGCCCATGGGCACGCTTATCGAGGTAACACGGTACCTCCAGACACCCAAAAATACGGTCACGAAACCCACGGGGTGTCTGGGACACTCACGAGGTCAAAGGTCGACCACTGGGTCACAACCGGGTCAATCGGAGACCAATGCAACATAATCAGAACGCTAGAAGGTCACCCGGACCCTTAAACTCATGGGCACGTTAATCGAGATAAACAGGACCTTCGGACACCCAAAGACACGGTCACGGAGCTCCACGGGGTGTCTGGGACACACACGGCCCAAGGGGAGCACGATCAGCAGTAGACTGCCTGCCCTGGGCGGCCCGACTGGTCACCACGAGATTGCGCTACCCTCGCATAGCGCGTTCAGGACAGAACGCGCTATACACTGGTAGCGCGACCATGACAGATCGCGCTAGGATCACCTAGCGCGACAAGGCAGAACGCGCTAGGGCCCTATAGCGCGACATGAACCGCCTTACTGTTCATCTTCTCCGATGAACGCGCCCCATCGGGGCGGCGCGACCCTCAAGAACGCGCTAGCTGGGCTAGCGCGTTCTCAGTCCGCGCCCGAAAACGGTGGAAACGGCAGAAAAACCCATTACACGCCCCATCCACCCCCAGGTGAAGGGGAAACAAAGGGGAAAACAATCCCCAACCTCTCTAGCACCGAGAGGACCCATTTAAACCCCAAAACACGATCAAAACGCAAGATTCGGCTTACACACCTAAAAACATGCATTTTCCCCAAAACGCCCAAACAAGCCCGCTCGGCTCACCACGGCCTATAAAACTCACGGGAAATGAAGTACGCAGGTTGAGGGTCCATCTCCCTACCTCCACCGAAGATTCTACGCACCGCGGATGCCGATCCACGAAGAAAACGCCGTTGAAGCCTCGCCGTTCCACGAACCCACGGCCGAGCTTCACCGCGCCTCCACCATCTCGATCCTCACCCATCCTCGCCAGTGCCTCGCCCGCGCCGTCCCCACCTCGCCCACGCTCCACCCCGTCGGCCGCCGGAGAGAGAGGGAGAGAGGAGAGAGCGTGAGAAGACATAGGGAGAGAAGAGAGATATGAGAGGGGAGAGAGAGAAAAGGGTTATATATATAAGAAAATCCAGAAATTCCAGAAAATACCAAAAAATAGAAAAGATCACATTTCCGTGATCCTCGGAACGCATCGATCGCAACGGTACCACACTCGCCTAGGTGAACGGCCCGGTTCACCCGCAACCGAAGAAATTACCGAAACACACACCGGGAATCGGAAAACACACGCGGAAAAGCCGCGGAACGCTTCCGGGCCTCCAAAACAACTCCGGATCGCGCCGATCCGAACACGAAAGATGTCCAAAACGAAAATTTGAACACAACGGAATCAGACACTCTGAGAAACCAAATTCGGGACCCACGAACAAGGATCCGAAAAATCCAGGACATTACACCGGGGGATCGTTTTCTAGAGGTAGCCATCGAGTCAGGACCGCTATCAAGATGGAGTCGACACAAAATACAGAACAGGACGACGCAGCGAATCAGCTGACAGAACCAGGTAGCGGTCACGGTCCGACCGCTATCTTCAGGTAGCGGTCTCCTCCTGGCCGCTATCAAGCCAGTTCACAAAAAAATGCAGAAAACACGAAGTGCTATCTAGACTTTTAGATTTTTATGGTACAACCAGCTCGACGTCCTAGTGGGAATCCCAGGCTCGCGGAGTCTTATGGAGGCCTTGAAACAAGATCAGCTAGTCTGGCAGAAGGAATATCTGACGGAGAGGCTCTCAAGTCCAAGAGATATTCCTATCACGTGTAAGTGATCTAATAGCGTTGTACCGGAGTACGGACTATATGTGAAGTAATAAAATAGAAATGGGACGAGAAAGGAGCGCGTCAAAGCATAAATCTTCATGTAATCAATGTAAAAATTCATTTATGTACAAATTGTATAAAGTCTGGCATGAAAGTAATATATAGTGAAATTAAGCCTTCAAAACATGCTAACATCAAACATGAACTCATGACGTGATTGAGAACCAGGAATAACAAAAATAAGGCATGATTTCTATCAGTTGTGATAGGGATTGAACATGGTTTAACCTGGTTACAAAAATCAGATAGCGGTCAGTCGAAGACCGCCTTCTGTCTGTTGTAGACATAAGCTAAGTCCAGCGTGCAGAGCCTATTCTAGGGCAATAAATGCATGACAACCATAGAGAACATGAAGGCAACATGTGATAGCAAGTTTAGAATGAAGTAAGGGCTTGGGAAAGACATGAATTAAAGCAAAATTCTTATCTTTCGACCAAGGGTGCAGGAAATAACATGCAGTGAAAGCCTATATGCGCAGTCATGCAAACACGTTAAATTCTCCGTGTTCAGTGCATGAAATCAAGAGATAGGAGAGAGCTTTTACTCCCAACAAGTTGTTTAAGCCATACATGAGATAACCTACTTATGGGGTTGCTCCTAATCAGAGAATTTCTCGCCGGAAGAGGGTGCTAATTCCTGCGCGTCTTGCGTAAAAATGGCGACGTCCAGGCCTTCTAACATCTTAGACGCTTGACCTCCTAACACGAAAATTTGCAGAGGGTAAGAAGATACTAAGGGTAACACAATGTCCAAAAGGAGGAACATGAAATGCTAACACCTTACCTTCGAACCACGCGATCCAAAATTAGAGTTCGCACAGGACGAATCTGTGACCTATTTATAGGGAATGACTTAGGGCTGAGGGATTAGATCGAATTAGGAGTCCTTATTGGGGTTAGAGTCGATCCCTAAGAGTCATAGACAAGTCCCCATGCCAGATCACATCGATCCCTGGCAATTTGGGTGGATAAAAATCTGATCTTTCCATGATTCTTCACTTTCCATTTACGGAACAAGGTAGCGGTCTAGTCTGGATCGCCTTCACCAAGTAGCGATCTTGCGATAGACCGCCTCTTGCATGGGCTCCGAAATTTGAGTTTGAGTCTGGTTCCTCTCTTAATTGTCCCTATTTATCTAGTTAAAATAGGGAAATAACTCTGATACGTCTCTAGGGTTGGGCTTGGGCCTAAAATCTTAGATTTTAGGGTTTTAGGCCCATTTTAAGTGGGTCTATTTATCTAATTAGTAGCTGAGCTTTTAAATCAATGGCTTTGAATGGTTAAGTCCATTTAAACTTATTAAATGCGTAAATAATTTTATTAATCAATTAATTAGTCCATTAAACTTTTTAAGCCTATTAAATGCTTAATTAAATATATTTAATTCATACAAAAAATTTAAAATTATCTGGGGTGCTACAATAGGATTTTTCTTATAACGGAAAAGATTTGGGGGGCTAATGTCTAAATAGTAGATTAGACTAGCTTATTCCTAATATCGTAAGTTTGTAGAGGTCGAAAACTAAAAAACCCTTATTTAAAATTTAACATTTGGAATGGAGGATATTTTTAAGGGATTTTTAGTTTTTCACCACCATACTATTTTCACCAAATAACTTGATATTATAAATAATTATAAATAAATATTTAGATTGAAGAGATTCATACATATATAAGATAGATTATATGAAATAAAAACTATAATTTTTTTATTTTCATATCAGATAAAGATATCTTATTATAATTAACAAATTATCTTAATTTAAATTTATAATATACTAATTTTTATTTCCGAACATTGTAATGCTTTTCTTCTCCACGATGTCTTTTAACTTCCTTTAACTCTCGCTGTCGATTGCAATTA
Source organism: Amorphophallus konjac (assembly GCA_022559845.1). Lineage (NCBI taxonomy): Eukaryota > Viridiplantae > Streptophyta > Magnoliopsida > Alismatales > Araceae > Amorphophallus > Amorphophallus konjac. Next base: position 213,625 of record JAHNEJ010000169.1, on the reverse strand, counting down.
ATGTCCATCGTTGTCGCAAACCATCGGTCATCGTTGTGGCCATTGTAAATGCCTCAATCATATAGATAAGAAATTATTATCAAATTATATTTATTTATTTAAAATAAATAATTATTATATTATCAACCATTTTTAAAAAATCTCACATCAATTAAAAGATGAAATGTAATTTTAAGCGCTTAAACAATAGGCTTAAATGTTGGGAAAATTTACCTATATATCCTTAAAATATTTCAAAATTACTCATATATCTCACCTTTATCGTATTTATTGAAATACCCCCAAACCTAGAGTTAAAATTGGGATAGGCGACGTTATAGAGGTAGAAATGTGTTACCTTGGGCCTCGTACTACACCTTTATAATTTCTTCATTTGGAAGATAAATTAGTCGTCCCGAGGAAACCTGCAACCCATGAGCGTCACGTCATAAGGAGCTATGGATGTGATTTCAGGAGATAACCCTCCGATATTTAAGTCGGCGAAATAAACGGGCAAAAGCAGAAGGGAGAAGGGTGCTAAGAAGACGGTGGGAGTGCTCGGAAGAGACACCGAGTGCCCAGGAGAACGATCTGAAATATGGAGATCTTCTATAGACTTGTGGCACTATGTGTACTGTGTATTCCATATTCTCTGTATCTGCGTGTGTCTTTGGTGGGCCATCCAAGACTTTATTTATATGATTCACCTTGGAGTCATTTGTTTCCTGACTCAGCGGGGAAGTGGTTAGTGCAACAAAGAGCTTCCCAATCATGGGGATCGTTCACTTCTCACTCGCTTGTTCTTTATGGATTGGAAGGGCATCGTGGCGGGCATCTCAGCGGCGTGGGTGAGACCCGATACCTGTTGGGGTAACTCCCCATGATTCTTCCTCCAACGGTCACTCGTTAGCGGGTTTCATGGCATGTGGGGCACATGTGTGCGAGCTTCGAGCCCGTGAGCCGACCAATCCCGAGTGGGCCAAAGGGGACGGCGTTTTTAGACTATGGGCTAGACAATGAAGGCCGTACTGGGCCTGGCATTAATGGGCCACACTGGGCTTGGCAGTTTGCTCCCTCCGCGATAATGGACCATATGAGTGGATCTTTTTACCCCTAGTGGGGAGATAGAGAGATGAGAGAGAGAGAGCAAGAGATGGGGACGTAGGAGGGGGTCTCCCCCTCCAGCATCGGTGTACATAGAAAAGAGGGGGGGGGAGAGTGATACATAGAGAGAGGCGGGGAGGGGGAGGGTGCCAGAGGGGGTCTCCCCGTCTGGCACCGACATCCCGCTAGGGATGTAAAGAGAGAGAGAGAGAGAGAGAGAGAGAGAGAGAGAGAGAGAGAGAGAGAGAGAGAGAGAGAGACGAGGAGGGGGAGTACGTTGGACGAGAGAGAGAGAGGAGAGAGAGAGAGCGACGGGGAGGGGAGGGTGCGAGAGGGGGTCTCCCCCTCCAGCGCCAGCATCCCGCCGGGGATCCAGAGAGAGAGAGATGAGAGAGAGAGAGGGAGCAACGGGGACATGCCCGATTAGAGAGCGACGATGTCAGGCGCGATAGAGAGAGAGAGAGAGAGAGAGAGCAATGGAGGGGGACATCGGAGGGGGTCTCCCCCTCCGGTGCCAATGCAGACATAAAAGAGGGGGGGAGTGGTGGAGAGAGAGAGAAAGAGAGGTGGGGAGGGTGTCAGAGGGGGTCTCTCCCTTTGGCGCCGACATCTTGCTAGGGATGCAGAGAGAGAGAGAGAGACGAGAGGGAGAGGGAGTAACGAGGAGGGGGAGGACGCCAGATGAGATAGAGAAAGATGAGAGAGAGAGAGAGAGCGACTGGGAGGGGGTGGGTGCCAGAGGGGGTCTCCCCCTCTGGTGTCAGCATCTATCTAGGGATGCAAAGAGAGAGAGAGAGGAAGTGGTGGGGACATGTCCGGAGAGAGAGAGACGATGTCGGACGTGAGGGAGAAAGAGAGAGAGAGCCGGGGAGGGGGGACGTCGGAGGGGGCCGGTCTCCTCCTCCTACGTCGATGCAGAAGAGAAAAGGGGAGAGAGAGAGGTATGCAAAGAGAGAGAGAGGCGGGGAGGGGGAGGCTGCCGGAGGGGGTCTCCCCCTTTGGCGTTGGCATCCTGCTAGGGATGGAGAGAGAGAGAGATAGAGAAGACAGAGAGAGAGGGAGCGGCGGGGAGGGGAGGACACTGGACGAGATAAGAGGGAGAGGGGGGAGAGGGAGGATGCCGGAGGGGGTCTCCCCCTCCGACGCTGGCATCTCGCCGGTGATGTAGAGAGATGGAGAGAGATAGAGACGTAGCGAGAGAGACGATGCCAGACGAGAGAGAGAGGGAGAAGATGCCATGTCCGGTGTGTGGGGGAGGGGAGTAAGGGAAGTCATTCTGTGTGGGAGCAACTTTAACATGAAGTCGCTCCCACTCAGAGCGACTTTACAGTTTCAAAATAAATAAAAAAACTTGACTAGTGCTCACGCGGGGAGTGTTCCACACTCTCTTACCCCTCTCCGGTCCCCCTCTCATGTCACCCCATACGACGCCCTCCTCTCTTTCTCTCCCCCTCCCCTGGCCGCCCATCTCCTCTCCGGCCCCTCTCCTATGACCCCCTCTACCGCCCCACCCCTCTCACTCCTCTCTCTCTCTCGCTGATAATGTTGATGTCGGAGGGGGACATCCCCTCCGACACCCTCCTCTCTCTCTCCCCCTCCCCCGGCTGCCCACCCCCCTTTCCGATCACCCCTCTCTCTCTCAACAGAGGACATCGACGCCCTCTTCTCTCTGGCTCAGACTACCTCTCTCCCACGTCCTCCCACCCCCTCTCCAGTCTCCCTTTCATGTCACTAGCCCACCCCCTATTTCTCTCACACTTTTGCCTTTCTCTTTACCTTTGTACCTATAGGGGTGTCGGTGCCGAAGAGAGTGGAGGGGCGCCCTCCTCCCTGTGCGCGCTCTCCCCCCCCCACCTCTCTCTCTCTCTCTCTCAACCTGCGATAGTTTTAGAGATATAACCAGTGGGCATGACAATTATCTGTTTTAAATGCGAATCAAATTCGAATTTGTATTCATTTGATCGGATAATTATCCGAATAAAGTAGATGATTGATAATTTAATCGGATATAGGATAATCCGATTATTAATCGGATATGAATTCAGATATTAAGGTATCCGTGTTAGATTATATGAATATCTAAGGATCCACATATTCTATATATAAGTAACTCAAATCTTAATATGTTATTTAATTTGTTACTTTTTCCTTTTTTATCTCAAAATTAAATTTAGAAATAATTAAGAACCTCACTCACACCTCTTGGATAAGTCCTCTATTATTTTTTAGGACGAAGTCCAATCTTTTGATAACTCTCTCAAAATAAAAATAACCTTCATCTTTTTTTTTAAGAAAATAACTCACGACGCTCTCGCACGGCTCACACGACTCACCTCCAAGTAATCTCAGTAATTATATATTTAAAATTTAAATCGAAATCAAATTTATATTTATTTGATTAGATAATTATTCAAATAAAATATATGACAGATAATTTAATCAGATATCAGATAATTCGATTATTAATGAGATACGAATTCATATATCACACTATTTGCTCCATATTCGATCGATTGATGGATCTATTAACCAAGAGTAAGTTACATATTTCTATCTCTTTCATCCACCTTCATTTAACTATAGTAACAATTTAATCACCGATATAACTACAATGCCTCGTTCTTAAGAATTTTAAGATAATAATAAAAGTTAAATTATAGAGATGATTTTAAAATATTGCAATGAAATATAAATATTTTTCCTAAATGTTATCGCTAACGATACAGGAGCTGGAGCGAGGTAACTACACTGGAAAGCGAGTGGAACGCTCCCCCAACCAAGACGGGGGTGGCAGGCGGTTGCCGTCACAGTCCCGCCCACCATCTCCGTTAATCTCCCATATTTTTAAATTTTTGGGAAATTAATATAATTATCCAGCGGGACCGCCACCGACTCTTCTTGTCCGACCTGCAGCCACCTCCATCTTCTCTCTCTCTCTCTCTCTTTCTCGCTCTAAAATCGCGTATATCCACGTGGCTAGAATTTCTTACAGCGGCCCCGGCCAGCCAACCCGTCCTCCCTCTCCTCGGGCCCCCCCACCCCCCCCCAACCCCACCCTCCAACTTGCAGGTCCAAACCTTTCTCACGCCAGTCCACTGCGGGTTCCCCTTTCGTTCGGCTTCTCCTCCCCGGTTTCTCCCCCATCCCCCCAACGAAAAAGGGGAAAAAGGGGTTGGGGGAGGAGGAGGGCAGGTCGCAATCCTTTCCCCGCTGCTGCCATCGATCTCGACTCCCGACGATCGGCCATCGCCCGCGGTCGGATTCGGCGTCCTCGCGTTGGGATCTCGCTGTGATTGCGTTCTAATTCCCTCTCTTCTGCTGCGGGGGAGGTCTTCCAGTTTGCGTCGGGGCGGGGGGAGGGACGGCGCCGGCAGGGGAGCCTGCGGATGGCGCTGTTCAGGAGGCTCTTCTACCGGAAGCCGCCGGATCGGCTCCTCGAGATCTCCGAGAGAGTCTACGGTAATGCCTCTTATATCGACTGTCGCGTGGTGTTGGGATCGCCGTGGGAGGTGGAATTCTGCTCGAATGGGATGTTTCTAAGTGAATTCTGTGGAATTTGGGGTTGTCGTCCCTTCCTTTGGGAAGATGAAAGCGTTCTCGATGGTTTCGTTGCGTAATCAGGGACTTCGATTGTGTTCAGTGTATTAGTAGGGAGCATTACTCTGGTGGCATTTGGAGGGATGCTAATGTAGAATTAGCTTCTTGCGCTTCTAATCGATGCTTGCATTCCCATGAGTTCTAGTGTCAAATGTTTTGAATAACAAATTGAATATTATGAGGCTAATCTTTCATCCTTTTATGCTTATATGCAATGCTCGCAGAGGCTTTGCACATTTTTCATCTTAATATCATTCCCCCCTTTTTTCCTTTGCATCATCCACTAGTGATGATTCTGATCTTTCCTAGACAAGGAAAATGGCTTTGGGCAATGTTGAAGAATTTCCTTGATTTCCTTTGCTAAGCGCTGCGGAATTGAGCAGATTTTACGTGTTTGTCTGTTTTTCTTAACAATGCTGCTGCATTTTGATGCATCTGATGCATATTTGGTCTTCATTGTGAACGTCTTCTTTTTCTGTGATGTCTGTGTTCATGCCTGGTGCAGTGTTTGATTGTTGCTTCTCGACGGATACTCTAGAGGAAGATGAGTACAAGGGTTATATAGGTGGTATTATGTCACAGCTGCAAGTACATTATCCTGAGGCCTCCTTCATGGTTTTCAACTTCAGAGAAGGGACTAAGAGAAGTCAAATTTCTGACATTTTATCGGACTATGATATGACAGTCATGGATTACCCTCGGCAGTATGAAGGCTGTCCCTTGCTCCCACTGGAGATGGTCCACCATTTCTTGAAGTCAAGTGAGAGCTGGCTATCCTTGGAAGGGCAGCAAAATGTATTGTTGATGCATTGCGAGAGAGGAGGATGGCCTGTACTTGCATTTATGCTTGCAGGACTTCTGCTTTACAGAAGATATTACACAGGAGAGCAGAAGACTTTGGAGATGGTGTATAAACAAGCCCCTAGGGAGCTTCTCCATCTGTTCTGTCCTCTAAATCCTCAGCCTTCTCAAGTGAGATATCTTCAGTACATCTCCAGAAGGGCTGCTGGTTCAGAATGGCCACCTTTAGATACACCTTTGAAAATGGATTGCCTAATTCTTTCTTCCATTCCCAATCTCAATGGCGAAGGGGGTTGCAGGCCAGTAGTTCATGTTTATGGTCAAGACCCTCTAACTCCAGCTAATAGAGCTTCCAAAGTTCTCTTTTCAACACCGAAGACCAAGAAACATTTTCGGGACCACAGACAGGTAATCCTGTCTACATGAGGTAAGTATTTGTTTCTTCTTCAAATTGTTTTTCAATCGATCAGTAATCAATCCTATCACTACAGGCAGACAGCGCACCTGTAAAAATAAGCGTTCGTTGCCGTGTTCAAGGAGATGTAGTTCTTGAATGTATACACTTGGATGAGGAATCGGGCCGTGAAGTAATGATGTTCCGGGTCATGTTCAACACAGCATTTGTTCAATCTCACAGTTTGGTGCTAAACCGTGAGGAGATTGACATGATATGGAATTCCAGGGATCAGTTTCCCAAAGACTTCAAAGCAGAGGTAGGTACATATCTTTTTCCTTTCTCATGCATCTTCTCTGATTATGAATCATATGAAGGAAGGTAAAAAAACATGTATATATCAATTCAGGTACATTTTTCAGACACGGATTCCATTGAATCTGACATCACCATGGAAGATGCAATTGAAGATGGGAATGAGACAGAAGGTACTGCAGAAGAATTCTATGAGGCAGAAGAAATTTTTAGTAATGCAGATTCTGACTTCCACATTCCTCACAAGATGAGTTCACCAAAGGATTTTGGTAAAGAAGTAGAAATTTCAGTTTTGGCAGATGAAGTAAGGAGCAAGCTTGCTGGCAACATGGAACATGATATAGGGAAACCTGTCGTGCAAGAGGAAACTACACCAAATGGGAAGGATCACTCATTAGAGATCCTAGGTCCCACAGCTGAAATGAATAGTAGAACAGATACTATCGACATTGGAAATGAAAAGGACAAAATGTTGACCAAAATAACTAGTCCAGTGAACATGAGTAACAAGGTGGACGACACTATTCCTGTAGATGAAGCAAGTATCAAGAGGAAGGATAAAATGCTGACCAAAATGGCAAGTCCAATAAACATGAGCAACAAGATAGAGGACACTGGTCTAGCTGATGAAGTGAAGAGCAATGACAAGGAGAAGATGCCTGCCAAAATGACAAGCCCAATAAACATGCGTAGCAAGAAGGGCAACACTTGTCTTGCAGAGGAAGCGAGGAGCAACAAAACGGAGAAAATGCCAACCAAAATGAGAAGACCGGTAAACATGATTGACAAGATAGACAACACTGCTCTTGAGGATGAAGCAAAGTGCAGAATAGAGAGTGTCCTGTCTGAGAAAGACAAAGAGACTATGGCCATTCAGAATGTAGAGGATGGCACCTATAGACTACAGCCTCCATCTTCTCAATGTGATTCTAAGAACAGACAAGTTGTCGACAACAACAATGATGATATTTCTCCGGATGCTGGAAGTGACCAATTTGCAAATGAAAAGCTGGGAGAGAAAATAGGCAATCTAGAAGATATTGACCACAAGATGGACAGCGAGGTTAATATCCAGACAATCATGCCCACTATTCCACCAATAACATTGGAATCTGGTGACCGTAAACAGACTGTAGTCTTTTCTACACAGAAGAAGCCACCAATTTGCAATGTTAAACCATCTTCAGACTCGACTTTGTCTAAAAAGAAGCATATGCAGCAGGAATCTCAGGGTAGCGGTCTGTATCCAGTGAAACCAAAAGTGGTACCGAGGTGGATCTCCCCTAAGAAAAGCTCTGGTGCTACTTCTGTGCATGTACCATCTCATCCTCCATCAAGATATAACAGTGCTCCACCTGCTTTAGCCATTTCTGTAACTCCTGCTGACAATGAGGCAGATGAAACTACAGAACCTTCATTGTCTTCTTTCTCTGCACCAACAGTGTCCACTGTTTTGAGTATTACATCATCTTATGTCCCATCTACTTGCCCTACAGTTGAATCTTCACTCCCCCCTCCACCTTCTACGCCCCCACTTTCTCCTCCACCACTGCGAACAGGAGCAACAGCACATGGCCCTCCTCCTCCTCCTCCTCCTCCTCCTCCTCAGGTGATACCACCAATACCATCCCCATCATTACCACAACCATCATCTCTAACTTCATCAATCCATGCAAAAGTAACACCTCAGAACTTCCTACCACCTCACAAACCACCACCACCACCTCCTCCTCCTCCACCACCACCACCTCCTCCACCGTGTCCATCTATGCATCCTCGAGTGGCTTGCCAATCCTCTTTTTGCCCACCTTCTCCTTCACCCCAACCCCCACCCCCACCCCCACCCCCTCCCCCGCCTTTTCTAGCCCCACCTGTGCATAAAACAATCTTACTCTCTCCTAAGAAATTTAGTGCACCTCCCCCACCACCCCCACCACCCCCACCTTCAACTCCACTCCTCCCGTCAAAAGGGGGCAAATATCCATCGTTGCCTTTACCTCCAAGTCCTCTGCCTGAGGCACCTCCTCTACCGCCTCCACCACCTCCTCCACCTTCTCCAAGAGTTGGGGCACTTCTCTTATCACCATCACATCCAATGACTGGCATTCCTCCTCCTCCACCACCCCCGCCTCCACCCCCACCCCCACCACCACCCCCTTCGAAGGTTGGGGTCCCTCTCTCCCCACCACCTCCTTTAGGGGTTGGGGTACCTCCCCCTCCCCCACCACCTCCTCCAAGGATTGGTGCTTCTCCTCCACCTCCTTCAAGGCTTGGGGCTCCTCCCCCTCCTCCTCCACCACCACCACCTCCTGCTATGCGTGACGCACCTCCAGCTCCACCCCCACCACCGCCACCACCTGGAATGCGTGTAGGACCGCCCCCTCCACCACCCCCTCCTGCTTTGCATGGTGCACCTCCGGCTCCACCGCCACCACCACCAACACCATCACTGCCGGGTATGCGTGTAGGACCACCACCTCCACCACCTCCCCCTGGAGGACGAGGGGGAGCTCCTCCTCCCCCTCCTCCCCCGCCTGGAGCAGGTGGGGGGGCTCCACCACCTCCACCTCCTCCCGGAGCACGTGGGGCCCCTCCACCGCCTCCACCTCCCCCCGGGGTGCGTGGTGCTGCTCCACCACCTCCCCCTCCCCCTGGAGGACGCGGGGCTGCTCCACCACCTCCCCCTCCCCCTGGAGGACGTGCACCAGGTCCTCCGGTGCCACCAAGGGCTCCAGGTGCTCCTCCACCACCACCACCTGGTGGAGCTGCTTCTCGAACATCTCCAAATTCCCTTGCAAGTGGAAGAGGGCGTGGCCTAGCACGTCCAGGAGGTCAGAATTTGGTTTCAACTGCTCGGAAATCTACATTAAAACCATTGCATTGGGTGAAAGTAACAAGAGCCGTTCAAGGAAGCTTATGGGCAGAATTGCAGAAGTATGATGATGCTCCAAGGTATCATAGTTTTTTGTTGTATTTATTTCATTTTTTTGGAGTATACATCTATCTGTTATTTCCATCTCCAACAGAGCAAATGGTCTTTTCCATTTCTTGGCAATTTATATTTGTTGTTTGGAGTGACACATTTATCAATGGTAGAAACCTTCTACATCTGCTTAGTTGATAAGCATATATACATGATTTGCTGGATTTCTTTTGTTTCATTCTTTTTCCATGGTTGAAAAATTAACATTTTGCTACTTTATCCTAGTGCCTCAGAATTTGACGTGTCAGAACTTGAGAGTCTTTTCTCTGCTGTGGTTCCTAAATTGGATGATAGCTCAGGTGACAAATCAGGGGGACGTCGCAAGTCTCTTGGTTCTAAACCAGATAAAGTTCACCTGGTATGACTTTCAAAATTCCCTCAACTAGTAGCATAGTACTGATTCTCAGGTTGTTCTCCCTATTTTCACAAATTCGATTCCCTTGTCTACTACCATAATGCTGATTTTCAGTTTATTTTTTCCCTTCATTTTTACTGATTTGACATATATCTGTGCACAGAAAGTCTCTATCTCATCATATTTATAGAAATAACTTTTTTTTGCACACTTGTTTCCTTTTTTCATGAAGAACCTTTACCTGTGCGAAGAAAAATTACTGACACATGAACAATACCAAAGCCCCCTCCCTCTTAAAAGTGGAAAATGAGGGATGATCTATAATGGTGATGTGAGTGAAGGAAAAGATCATAGGTACTTTTAAGGAAGGTGGTGTATCCATCAAAAGTCTTATCATATATGATATATGCCTTGTCATTAAAAACTCAAGATTATGGCTATCCGTCCTGCTAAATTCTGCTTTAGAGCTCAAATTCAGCACTTTGAGAATATTTTTCACATAAATATTGGTGCCCTTGACCATGTTTTACTTTCAGCATGGAGAATCAGAATAGACGAGAATCCATCTGACAAGAACTAGACATACATCCACACAACTTGTTCCAACATGTCTGTTGTTCTTGATTCCACATATGTGAAATTAATTCACCAACTACAATTGCATAAACAAATTCCTTTCTATTACAAGATAGTCAGATCTCATGACAACTACCAAGATTTTTAGGTTTCTAACCGTTGGATATTAAGTTCTGGTGGTTTTGGCACCAAGCAGTCTGGCAAGAGCACTGAACACCAGCTCATCCAGAAGAGTTTCAGAATTTGTTGTTACTCTGTCATGAATGAACCCCTTTCCTATGACATAAAAGTTAGAATATTGAGGAATAGGTCCAAAAAAAATATTTCTAACTTGTACAGATTCGTCTCTTATGTGTACATGAATGTGGGTTTGTGACGTTTCTGTAGCCTGACTACAAGCCATCTATATTTACATGGCTGTAGATGTGCAAGCCCCAGGCCCCAGCACCATGCCTATATATCCCATGTGACTCTGTTACTTTGAAGTTCGAACTGCATGTTCTAAAAGTATACTGTTAGATATTTTGTTACGAGGCATGGTTAGAATGCGTAGTATTACTATCACTGTTTTGGGTCTTTGAAAGATATATGCTAGCCTCACTTTATTCTCTTTTTGTCTTTTTTATTTTTGTTGTGGTTGGGGAGTGGGGGAAGCAGCCTTGCAATCTGTTGATATTCAAAAATGGTATGCACAAGTATGTGTATTGCATGCTATCCACTTTCACAAAAAAGTATGTGTATTGCATGCTCATACAAATGCGAGGAAAACAGGAAGACAAAAGCTTATTTACACCAAGGTGTATCATCCTTATTCTTCCCCAGAAGTTCCAGAGCAGAGACAATCTCCTCACAAAGTCTTCCTCACTCAAAAACTTTCCCACCAAATAGCAGTAATAGCTTGCTGCAATGACTGATTTGACCTAGTGGAGATTCTGTTGTTCATTGTCTTCCAGAGCATCTATAATGTGGTATAGACTATAGAGAACCCTCCACCACACTCTATTATCCTTTTAAGAGTGGTGCCCACGGGTGCCAAATCCAGTCTAGTAGTGGACATTTGAGGCCCCATCAGCAAATAATTGATATGCCGATCACACTAAAAGTCTGCATTATTATCACATTTCCACTTCCAATAGTCCTCCGGGATATATCTGTGACCACCTGTCAAGCTATGAAGCAAATCTTCAACATGTCCAATCTTTCTCAAGTCATCATCATCATCAGAGCCTTATCCCAATTAATTGGGGTCGGCTACATGAATCCTGTTCCGCCAAAGATTTCTATCAAGTGCAATATTCATATTTAAACTCAAGGAACTAATGTCCTTCCTAATAACATCGCACCATCTCATTTTAGGCCTTCCTCGAGCTCTTTTGCTAGCATCCACTAAGATTTGATCACATCTTTTAACCGGCGCTGAGTTAGGGCGACGAAACACATGTCCAAACCACCTGAGTCTATTTTCTCTCATTTTACTATCAATTGGAGCTATCCCTAAGTCCTTACGGATGCGCTCATTCCTAATCTTGTCTTTCTTAGTCTTGCCACACATCCATCTCAACATCCTCATCTCTGCTACACACATTTTGTGGATGTGTTCCTTTCGTACTGCCCAACACTCGGTACCATATAACAGAGCAGGTCTCACAGCCGTTCTATAAAACCTCCCTTTGAGTTTCACAGGCATACGACGATCACAAAGGACACCTGATGCACTTCTCTATCTTAACCAGCCTGCCTTAATCCTATGTGTAACGTCATCATAAATCTCGCCATTCTCTTGTATGATAGACCCTAAGTATCGAAAGCTACTACTCTTCGGAATGTTATGTCCGTCAATTAGAACCATGTCTTCCTGAACCACTCTCCCATTACTAAAATTACAGTGCATAAATTCTGACTTGCTCCTACTAATTTTAAAACCTTTAGACTCCAAGGCAAGTCTCCAACGCTCTAACTTAGCATTTAGAGCATCAATACTCTCATCAATTAAAACAATATCGTCTGCAAATAGCATACACCAAGGGATATCATCATGCAATTGTTTAGTTACTTCATCCATAACTAAGGCAAAGAGATACGGACTTAGTGCAGAACCTTGATGCAAACCTATAGAAACGGGAAATTCACCAGTCTCCCCAGCAATAGTTCGAACACTAGTAATAGCACCGTCGTACATATCCTTAATTAAATCAACATATCCTTGAGAGATTCCTTTCTTTCTTAATGTCCACCAAATCAATTCTCTCGGTACTCGATCGTACGCCTTCTCTAAATCAAGAAAAACTATATACAAATCTTTTCTCATCTCTCTATACTTCTCCATTAGCTGCCGTAGCAAGAAAATAGCTTCTGTAGTAGATCTATTTGGCATAAAACCAAACTGATTTTCCGACACAGTAGTCATACCACGGAGGCGTTTATCAATTACTCTTTCCCAAAGTTTCATAGTATGACTCATAAGCTTAATTCCACGATAATTATTACAACTTTGAATATCTCCTTTATTTTTATAGAAAGGAACTACAACACTTTTTCTCCAAACTTCTGGCATTCTTCGTTCCTTTAAAATTTTATTAAAAAATTTAGTTAGCCACTGAATACCGATATCTCCTAGGCCTTTCCATACTTCAATAGGTAAGCCATCTAGTCCTAAAGCCTTGCCCACTTTCATTCTCCTTAAAGCATCCTCCACTTCTGACATCTTAATACACCTGAAATATTGATATTTATCAAATATTGTGGACTCTTGGGTACCTTCTAAAGATAAATCCTTGACGGAATCTCCATTAAGTAACTTCTGAAAATAGCTATGTCACCTCCCTTTAATCTCAAGATCCTTAGTTAAAACCCTTCGATCTTCACCTTTAATGCACCGAACATGATCTAAATCTCTAGTTTTCCTTTCTCTTAATTTAGCTAGTTTAAATATGTCCTTTTCACCCTCTCGGGTTCCTAATTTATTATATAAATCTTCAAATGCCTTTGATTTGGCTTCGCTGACTATTTTCTTAGCTCTCTTTTTAGCGATTTTATAAGCTTCTAGGGTTTGAGCATTTTTGTTAGCTTGCCAAACTTTAAAGCATTCCTTTTTTACTTTAATGGTATTTTGAATTTCCTCACTCCACCACCAAGTCTCTTTTTCTAAGTTCTTTTTACCTTTAGATTCGCCTAAGAGTTGTTTTGCAACCCTCGTTATACAATTTGTAACATTATTCCACATTACATTAGTTTCTTGTTCTAAATTCCAAATATTTTCCTTTAATAGATGATTTTTAAATGTTTCTAAACTTTTACCTTTTAAATTCCACCATTTAATCTTGGAATAATTATTTATAATGATCTTTCTTTTGAATTTAGGGATAGTGACATCCATTACTAACAATCTATGTTGAGGGGCTAGACTCTCACCAGGAATAACTTTGCAATCTTTACATAAAACTCTATCGACCTTCCTAATGAGAAAATAGTCAATTTGACTTATATGTGTTCCACTCTTGTATGTTATTAAGTGTTCGTCCCGCTTCTTAAAGAAGGTATTAATAATTGCTAGATCATAGGCCATAGCAAAATCAAGAATAGTGTTACCCATATCATTCCTATTACCAAAACCAAGCCCTCCATGAATCCTCTCATAGCCTCTATTATCTATACCCACATGACCATTAAGATCCCCTCCAATAAAGATTCTCTCTTCACTAGGGATATTTTGGATCAAACTATCAATAGCCTCCCAAAATTACTTTTTAATGCTCTCTTCTAATCCTACTTGAGGTGCATATGCACTAATTATATTCAAAATATCATCACCTAAGATAAGTTTAATTACCATTAGTCTATCCCCCAATCTATTTACTTCCACAACTCTGTCTTTTAAGTTTTTAACTATTATTATAGCAACACCATTTCTAGAGTTATTATTACCCGTATACCAAATTTTATACCCATCAATGTCTTTAGCTTTATGTCCTTTCCACCTAGTTTCTTGTAGGCAAGCTATGTTAACCCTCCTGTCCTTCATTAATTTAACTAATTCTAAACCCTTACCCGTTAAAGTTCCTATATTCCAAGTAGCTAGACGGATCCTATGTTTTTGGACTTGCTTCTTTACCCGTGTGCGTCCAACCCCACACGAGAACCCTTGCCAATTTGACACCGCAATCGGGCGCCATTGCGGCGCGTCGCTTACGGGGGACGCCCTAGCTAGCCCTTGCTCACTTGTCATTCCATCCGGGTTCCGATGTAACGCGTCGCTTACGGGGAACGCCCTAGCATTAGCACATAATGTATTTGGATCAGAATTCATGTTGGAGATGTGACAAAATTTTACTGCTGGCTGTCGACCTAACACAAACCCTCCTCTTTTCTCACCCGGGCTTGGGACCGGCCATGGCAGAGTTGTCCAATCTTTCTCAAGTAGTTTCCTGAATTTTGAGATCCCACTGAGCTCTGATCTGACAAGGGTTATATGCTTCTGCCATGACCATGTCTAGGTTCAAGGAGATGCTGGGATGTATGGGAAAATCTTTGCCAGAATCTTAGCATCTCCTTGTTTGTCCTATTAGAATCTTGCTTGTGTCCATTCCCTCACTTCAAGGAAACAACTGCAGATATAATCTTTTCGGTCCAAAATATCCCTCTCCATATTGCTTGTCCCTTGAGGTTGCACCTTCTGTTGCCATCTGTGTAGTATTTTGACCACCTCTACCCCTAAACCCTGACATCCTCCCAAATTCTCCAGAGATATTTGCAGAGAAGATCGAAGTTGAAGTCTCTGACATTCCTTATCCCTTGCCTTCTATTTTGAACCATCAGCAACTGGCATCAGGTCATCCCGTAGCTTCCCTATTCTTGGCACAGTGATACACCTTGAATGGAGTTCAGGTTCTTATGCCGTGTTTTGTTAGAATATTGAGTTTGATACAGTATTACTTCTGCTAAAACTAATATCATGCAAGATTTTAGATGTTTGGATTAACCTGCATCAATATTGAAAGTAATATAAGGTGCTGTTCGGATTACCCCTTGCATCAATTTTTAGCTTTTGATAATGATCACTAGTGACCTAAAAATGATCTTATTGACCACTTTGAGTCTGATTATTTGTGTGAAACAGAGAAGGAGAGAAGAGGGAGATCAGTTCAGAGAGAGAGGCTGAGAAGAGAGGAGCAGGGATTGGCCTGTTCTAGCATTTGGCCGATCGATCTTCCTCCATATATATTTATCCAGTGTAAAACAACTACAGAAATACCCTCATAGAGAGGTTGTCCATAAAGAAAGAGAAAAATTATAACGCAGCCCTTGAAAGTCTGAAAATTGGGCAAATGCCCAAACGGCAAATGCCCAAACTGCCCCTTCTCAACCACTCACTCCTCTACACTTCCCCTCAAGCTGAGCATAGATATCACACATGCCCGGCTTGCTCAAGTGTGCCTTTGTCTAGACTTTGGTAAGAAGATCCGCTGCTTGGTCTTGAGATTGCACATGTAATTTTTTTTAAAAGTGGGTAGTACAACTGTTGTATTAAAAGTAAAAGATGGATGTATAAGTACAGTCAATGTGTTCACAAAAATCCCTATATAACAAAAAACTGTCCACACCAAGGTGGTGTGACCCACACTAACCCCCCAACAAGGCAAAAATAGATGAGCTGTTTGGAGTCACATTACAAAGAGCCTCCTCCCACTTTCTCACTCTCTTACAAATAAAGGAGACAAATCTTTCCATAGCTCTGGCTTCCCTTGTGAAAATTTTGTTGTTCCTCTCTCCCATAATGTTCACAAAGTAGCGTGGAGGATAATCCACCATGTAAGTCTTTCTCCTGTGAGGCTCCATCTTCTGCCCCAATGCCAAATCAATTGCTGCGCATTATTGTGCAAGCCGAAAGTACCATGAGTCCTGCTAACTCTCTCTCCCCAAACATCTTGTGAATAAGAACGATGTACAAAAAGGTGGACTAAGGTCTTAACGTCCTGTCCACACAAACATGTGGTAGGAAGGTTTTGAATGAAAGAAGCAATTCTATCACATGTCGGCAACCGACCATAGGAAATCCTCCAAACCAAGATATTCACCTTCAGGGGGACTCTTGGGGGACCATATCTAAGGAGGAAGCTGACCCCTCCATCAGAAATGAGGGTGTAGGCTGACCTCACCGAGAAGGAGCCGCCCTACCTCCTCCACCATCACTGATCCTCTCTGTCTGTTTGTGGTACAAGCTCAGGAAGGAAACAAAGATGGTTCTATAACTGATCTATATCATCTGGCTTTAGGTTTCTTTTGAATACCAGAGTCCATGTGCCTCCTGACAAGTGACAATCGAAGTACTGAGCAATTGACACCAAAGGTGCTATTGCAACTGCAAATAGCCTCGACAACGAGGTCTCTAGAGTGAAGTCCCCACACCATCTGTCCTTCTAGAAGAGACATGTCTCACCACTTCTCAGATGGATCACATATGACAAGCACAACTCTGAAGAGTCCAAATTTTCTCTTGCTGATAACCCCGGGTATATAGATGACAAAATTCAGTGTTCGAGGCATACCTACATAGCAGAAGTAGAACGAACAAAACATGTGTACCGACAGAAGTGGAAGACAAACACATGTACCGTGGGGTTATAAGATCGGCCATGATAGTCAACCCCTAACCCAAAATCGCCACGGAGTCGTGGAGTTGGCTACCAGAGTCAGCTCCTTAGTCCATGCTGTAAATCATAGGGATAGTGGTGATGACCCTTTGGAGATGTAGCCGAGATTGTCACGGGAACACGCTTATTCTGCGATCACTCCGTAGGGCACGATCTCCTTATTGCTGCGCCATCCTCGTTGCCTTCATCTGACTTACGGAGAGAGAGAACGATGAGAGAAGGGGAGAGATAAAGAGAGAGAGAGGGGGCTGCAGCGGCCTTCATTGGCGCTTCGATCTCTTTACTTCTCTATTTACACACATGCACATAGGCCCTTACACTCACCAACTAGCTATCTCTCTCATCATCCTACTCACACACACACACACACCCCTCTCACCCCTCCTCTATTTATAGGGGAAGGGAGGCTGGTGGCTTAATGGAGAAAGAAAGAGGTGCTGAGAGAAGAGGAGAGAAGGTGGTGCCAAGCGGTGCCGGCTGTGTGTGCTTGGTGGGCGTGCGTGTGGCCATTCGGGTGCAGCGGGAGCCACAGGCGTGCCTTGCATGTGGGTGCCTGTGCGCCTGGCCGCGCCATGAGCATGCAGGCGCCTCGCACGCTATATGCATGTGGTCGGCGGGGGCCTAGCATGGGCACCTTGGTCACAGAAACATTTCGGAAACTAGAAAGACCTCCTCTTCATTTGGGCCCATAGCCATAGTTGTTCCATCTTTTTCTAATGGCTTGACACGGGTGACTCAATGGGCACATCGCCCATGAGCTCAACCCATTTAACATCTCCCATTTGCCCATTAGGGCCGACCATGCACATCCTTTGTCTCAAGGCCTACGAACTGACGGTCACACAAGAAACGAAGCGTGTGACCTTCGCGAGATTTATCTAAACAACAGTGAAGCATTCTGTTAAGTCATCACCTTACTAACGGATCACTTAAACATCTCGCATGTATCTCAGACAGTTAGTATCCGCCTCACTTTAACACTCTGGATCCCTCAATATAAGCAATGTAGAGTCCCAATGCTAAGCGCTCATGATTCTATCACCACATAGGCGACTAAGTCTCTTTGGGAAAATGAGCCGTAAAGCATGGTGCAATAATAAGATGCCTTCTCTGTGGTGCTGATGCTAATCCGATTTGCCTCAACCGCTTTTCTAGACATGTCCTGCTAGACAGTATCAGCCATTGCCCTAAGTAACATGTTAAAGTAGCCACATCGAGTTTTCTCTTCATAACATAGCTCTCAGGTCACTAGGGGTACAAGAGGATCACACTAGTGTGATCCATGAGCTCACACAATGACGAAGAGAAATCCCTTCATCATGCTCATACATGGTCATATGGCACATGTAGTCTGATACACATGTCGTGGTGTTCTCCCACACATGGGCGTGTCACTGTATAAATATAATAACACCACGCAGATCCTAATCTAGCTGCGACTATGCAACTAACCTGAGTCTCGCAAATCAGTCGCTCGCACACACAACACCCTTTTGTAAGTCTCTCATCCGGCTTTTACAGACTTTATGGGATTGCAACCAATCCTTATGGTCGATTTGAGTCCGATCTCATCTTAACTTCGGCTAAGGCGGCATATAATCGGTGTTGTTCGGGATATTATACTTCCTCCTACAGGGGAGCTGGTAATATCAAATGTCTCATCTTACACGTTATCTACAAGCCCGAAGGTGAGTCTCTCGTGTGAGAGAGTCGATTCAAGTCTGATGATACTCTGACGATATGTAAACCAATCATTCAATCCAAGTATACACCTAAATGATCAAACTTTAATGTCAAATATTGTAACAATTACAATTTATATAAACCCATCAACCCACAATGGGCAGCAAAACTCTATCTGGCGATCTGCTTGGCTAGTGGATCGGCTACCACACTTAGAACAAATATGTTGGAGCACCACTAACCCTCTCGCTAGTAGATCCTAGATGTAGTGATTTAGGTACTACGTCCTATCATTATACTTAGGGTCCTTGGCGAAGGCCAACACTGAGTGATGTCCACATATAGTAGTACATTCTCATCCTGGTGAGGTTTATTCGCCAACCATTGTAGGACACTCCTCAATCACAATGCTCCTAGCATGAAGTGAAGCAGGCTACGCATGCATCCTTCATCAAGGACAAAACAGTGCGCATCTACATCTTGTCACGCCACGAGATAGCTTCACCATCCATCAAGAACACAAAGCCTGGGATGAACTTCATCTCTGTTATTAGCCCAATTTGCATCGTTATAGGCCAATCAGTCTTGAGTCACCCACTAGACATCCCTCGCAGATACTAAAAGTGTGTGGGACCCAGATTGCTCTAGCAATGACTAACTAGACTTACTGCCAAGCTAATGTCTAGCTAAGTACACAACATAGTGTTCATTAGCCTCCTAATTGCAGCGGCATAAGGCACTCTTGACATCTCTTTTTCTTCTTCTTCAGTCCTGGGACATTGACTAACACTTAAAAAGCACATCCTCTATGGAGTATCAACTGATTTTTGAGTGGTGCAGTCTAAATCGTTCTAAGATATTATTAATGTAGGTTTCCTAAGACAAACTCAGGAACTTTTCCGAGTTATTTCGCACAATCTATATTCCAAGCATCAGCATAGCTTGTCTCACCAATGTCTTTTATCTTAAAGATAGAAGACAATCACTCTTTGGTAGCATTGATCAATTCCATATCATTTCCAACCATCAGCATGTCGTTGACACATAACAAGAAAATGAGAGACTGTTCTCTCACTTACTTGACATACATATAGTGGTCTTCCATGATCATCTCGAAGCCAAATGTCACTGCCTAGACAATTGTTTCAAGTCGTATGCTTGAGACGACAATCATTGTGCTCTAGTCTTTTGTTTCAAAGTCCTCTGGCTAAGCCATATAACTTTTTTCGTCTAGTTCTCCATTGAGCAATGCAATCTTTCACATCCATTTGGAATAATTCCAAATCTAGATGTGCGATGATAGTTAAAATTAGGCGAACGGATGAGAACCTCACCACTGGAGATCTCATCATAGTCTATACCTTTCAGCAAAGGTCGTGCTTTAGTTGACCCATTTGCCTTGCGTTTAAGCTTGAAAACTCATTTGTTTACAATCACTTTGCATAGGCGGGAGATACGCTGTCTTCCAGACCACATTCTGCGACATAGAATTCAATGACAACTTTACACTCTTTCCTAGTCAACGATACCAAAGTATCCTGGACAAACTTGGGCTCTTCATCATCCATGGGCTCACTCGTCTTTAATTCAGAATTTTTTTTTGGAAGGTGGCATACTGTCACATTTCACTGAAAAAGACTTTAAAGTTACATTATCAAAATACTGAGCCAAAAGCACCTGAGGCTTCTACCAAGAAGGTAAAACTCCCCCAAAACCCCCCACAACCCAGAAATTACAGAAATTACAGTGTTAGTAACCTCCACCCTTATAATCTAGACATAATCTCTCATTGGAATTGTAGCAGCCCCTTGGCAGCAAAATACCAGTCCATTAAACATGTAATGCAATTCTGTATGATGCAGGTTGGGTGCTTGAACAGATCTCTAAACCCTATGTTGTTCCTTTCTCTCCATATTGACCATAGCATGGCCGGAAAACATAGTTCCCATCTCTTTTTCTTCCTTTATTAGGTTTAGAGGCATCCATTCTACCCACCAATCCTCCAAACTGGACTTGATGTTCCAGTGGATCTTGGCAGCCTTGAAGAAATGCGCCCACACAGTCTGGATTATGCCACACTTGGAGAAAAGGTGATCCAGATTCTCTGTATAACATCCATAGAAAACACATTTAATTCTTACTCCCGACTTAAATTTGTGCACTCTGTCAGCAGTAGAGGTTCTCCTCCAAGTCATTTGCCAAAGGAAAATTCTGATTTTGATAGGGGCCTTTATATTCCAGACTTGCTTGTACCAGGGTACCTTCCTCCCTCCTTGCATGACAATTTTGGATGCTGACCTGATCGAGAACTTCCCTTCTTTCTCCCATTTCCAGCTTCTGGAATCAGTGGATCCAAGTTTCAATCTTTCTGGTCCAACATGCAATTGAACTGTAGGAATTCATGGTACTCTATTTCAGCTAGATTTCTTCTAAACTGTACCGACCATCCTGGGCTTGGATTTGTTTGAGACCAGGACTCAAAAACGTTTGGCCCAGTTTTTAAGGCAATTGCATATAGGCTTGGAAAGGCTTCTTTAAGCTCAATATTGAACAACCATGGCGCTTCCCAGAACTTGGTCTTTCTCCCATCCCCCACAAAGATTGATGATGAGCATCTATAGAAATCTTTTAGTTTGAGTATGTTTTTCCATAAGCTGGACACATGGCTACCAAACGTTCCTTCAGAACACCAACCATTCCAATCCCCCAGGTAGTTGCTAACAACTATATCTTTCCACATGACTGATCCCTCCATATATGCCCTCCTCCACAACCACTTCAATAAAAGGGCTTGATTCATAGCTTCAACTGACATCAAACTTGCTTCCCCTTCCTCCTTAGACCTGCAAACACACTTCCATGTGATTGGATGTATGCTCTTCTCACCTGGCTCTCTTCCTTTCCAAAAGAATGCTGTTCTAAGGGACTCAATCTTCAGACATACCTGTTTTGGGGCCTTAAAAATGGACTAGTAGACTGGTATGTTAGAAAGAACTGTTTTGGACAGGATCCACCTGTCTCCTACCGTCAAAAGCTTGCCTTTCCATGCAGCAATACGATTCCCAATTCTCTTAACAACCATATTCCGATCAGAAGACTTCAGGGTGCCAGGAGTAAGTGGCAGACCTAAATACCTGATTGGGAAATTTCCCCATTTGGCCCCTGTTTAACATGGAAATAAATAAATAAATAAATATTTCTTTGAAGAAGAAAATGTACATTAGTGGTTATTTAAGTAGCGGGTGTATTATTATTTTCGCAAATTTAAGTTTATCAGACGATTTGGGTTCGGGTACGGGATATTTCCCCATCGACTGTAGTCGATGTTTATTTACATCGACGTAAAGTCTGAATACCCTTGATTAACTGTCAAAGAAACACTTTTCGACCTCTACAATATCTGTTGTGATATTGGGGGTTTAATCTAACAGATTTGATCAAAGAAATCACCAATTAGAGATACACATTTGTAGGTGAAAATTAAACATTTCATTCTTTGGATTCATCTTTACAAAATACATGAAATCTTGATTACATAGTTGGGTCATTTGATTTACATTTGGCCTTTATTCCATCACCAAAACAGATCGTTGAATTTGAGTTTCATAGATATCAAACCCTTTTTTTGGATATATTTATAATTTCTGACCTTTCCGGGGGTATTTCTGCAAATTTTGGACCCCTCCTAGGTATTTCTGGAGTTTTAGACTCTTCCTAGATATTTCTGTAGTTTTTGACCCTCCCGGGATACTTATGCAATTTTAGACTCTTTTTGGGTTTATTTGAGGTTTTGAACCCTTTCTGGATTTATTTGCAATTGCGGACCCTTTCTGGGTTTATTGGCAATTGCGAATCCCTTTCTGGGTTTATTTGAGATTTTGAACCATTTCTAAGTTTATTTACGATTTTCCCTTGAGTAGGGGTTGGCTTGCAACTCCTAGAAAAGTTCAGGGATATTCATGTAGTTTGTATATACTAGAGGTATTTTTGTAACATCTGGACTGGATAGGGGTTTTCATGAAATATTAGCATGAGACGCAAGTCCCTCTTTGGTGGAGGCACGTTGGCCAGACTCTCAGGAGATTGTTTCTCTTTCTTGAGCTCTCATGGATTGCGGTCCAGCGTCATGCGTCCATCAGCGCAACGCTGGGGATTGACCTGTTCGGTTAGGTCGCGGGGGTCAAGGGGGAAGCGTCCCATGCGAGGGTTTCCGGGGGGCGGATCCCCCTGGAAGAAAAATTTCAAGAAAAATTTCTTATAATCTCTCTCCAAGGAGTGTCATAAGGGACATACCCACAAGAGGATCTATGCCAACCCTTTTTGTAAAAGGTCCAACCCAAGGTTTTATCCGGACCAAACTCCCAGAATGAGGGATTTATCCCGAGCAAAGTACCCAATTGGGGTCTTAATCGGACCAAATGCCCGTTAGGGGGTTTAACCAGTCCAAAATACCATGTTTAGGATTTTAACCGGTCCAAAGTGCCCATTCTAGGGCTTTAACCAGTTCAAGGTATCACTTTGAGGGTTTTATGGTTTAACTAGGGCAAAGCCCCCTACTCAGGGTTTTATCCAGACCAAAGTGCCCATTCTAGGGTTTTAACTGATCCAAAGTCCCAGTTTGAGGGTTTTATGGGTTTAGTCGGAGCAAAGTACCCAACTTAGGGTTTTATCCGGACCAAAGTGTCCATTCTAGGATTTTAACTGGTCCAAAGTCTCAGTTTGAGGGTTTTATGGGTTTAACTGGGGCAAAGTCCCCAACCTAGGGTTTTATCCAGACTAAAGTTCCCATTCTAGGGCTTTAACCGGTCCAAAGTCCAAGTTTGAAGGTTTTATGGGCTTAACAGGGGCAAAGTCAGCAGCCTAGGGTTTTATTCGGACGAAAGTGCCCGTTCTAGGGCTTTAACTGGTCCAAAGTCTTATTTTGAGGGATCAATTACTTTCTCGACAAATTCTCGAGTTTTACAAGGCCCTTTCTGCTGATGAACATGACTTGTATATATTTTCCGGGTGTATTCCACACTTTTGCACAATTGCGAGGCTCATGTGAGACTTTTTTACATGAATTGGGAGTTGGGAGATTATATCATCTTCTTCAAAGAAATTACGTAAATCACATGAAGATCATGCTGTGCACAAACTAGGAGAGGGAAGTTTTATAATATACCTTCACTATGAGCACAAATACAAGCACAACACAAGTACAAATCCTCTCGAAGGATGGGCCTTTAAAAGCATAAGCACAAGAATCCTCGGAGCTCTGCCTCTCTGTATGTGTCGTCTGTGTCTTTCGCCTGGGGGTCCCACTGGGGTATTTATAGAGCTCAGGAGTGGTTACCAAGTTTAACTGGTCCAAAGGTGCCCATCCATGGCTTCAACCGCTCCAAAGTGGCCAATCTAGGGTTTATCCGGTCCAAACTCCAAGAATGAGGGGTTTATCCAGAGCAAAGTCCCTACTTAGGGTTTTAACTGGTTCAAATACCTCATTAGGGGGTTTTAATGGGGGTTTTACCCCATTAGGGGATTTAACCGGTTCAAATTCCCCATCTGAGGGATTTAACCGGTCCAAACTCCCCACCTTGGGGTTTTATCTTGTCCAAACTCCCCACCTTAGGGTTTTATCCGGTCCAAACTTCTCGCCTTGGGATTTTATTCGGTACTAACCTCCAAGGCGGGGGCTTTATCCGGTCCAAACTTCCCACCTTGGGGTTTTATCCGGTCAAAATCCCCAAGGTGGGGGTTTTATCTGGTCCAACCCCCAAGGTGGGGTTTATCCGATCCGATCAAAACCCATGAAATGAGGGAGGGGGAGACCCTTTCTTGTGTCTCTCTCTCTCTCTCTCTTTTTTCTTCTTTCTCTCTTCTTCATTCAAATTTTTGGTTCCAACAGCCCCCAACAGGCTAGCAGTGAGGTTCTTATCCTCCTTCCTGATATTGATTCCCTCTAACTCATGTTTCAGGAAGTTTATCTTGAATCCAGTGATCGCTTCCAACAACCTACAAAATTCTGAGATTAACAATCTTATTCATATCAGCTGAGGCAAAAAGTATGGTACCATCTGCAAATTGTAAATGTGTAACCTCCTCCTGGCCGCTCCCAACTGAGACCCCTGTGATTAGGTTTGATGCCCTTGCTCTCTTCCGCATGGCACTCAACATCTGCCCTACAATTACAAAGAGAAGAGGTGAAAGTGGATCCCCCTGCCTCAACCCTCTAGGACTTCCAAAAAAACCATGGGGAGACCCATTCAACAACACCGAGAACTTGGCCGTCTGGACACAACTCTGTATCCATTCCACCCATGTACCCTTGAATCCCATGCAGTGGAGAACATGGGATAAACAGTCCCAACTAATTCCATCATAGACTTTATGAAAATCCAACTTAAGCAAGACACATTCCTTCTTCTTTACCTTCTGTTCATGTAAGCACTCATGGGCAGCCATGAATTTGCCTAGAATGAATCGGTCAGAAATAAAAGCAGACTGATTTTCATCTACCAAATTGCTGATCACTAGTTTCAATCTATTAGCCAAGGCCTTAGTGATGATTTTATAACTCCCATTCAGCAAGCTGATAGGTCAAAAATCATTTAAGGCTTCAGCACAATCTGTTTTGGGATAAGCACTATATAGGTGTTGAGGCACCTCATAGCTGCTGGGTTATTCTGAAACTCAATGGCTACCTCCAAGACCTCCCCCTTGATCACATCCTAGAAATATTGGTAAAATCCCATTGAGAAACCATCCGGACCAGGTGATTTGTTAGGATCCATGTTGAAGACTATTTCTAATCTCCTCCTCAGTGAATGGTTTGATGAGATTAATGGCTGTAGCTTCTAGAATCCTAGTAAAGGATTCGCTGCATGTGTGGCCTTCACTCTTCCTCTTCTTTAAACAATTCTTGATAGTATTTAAGTATAGCTTGACGACGAGGAACATACTCACGCTTCTTGTGACGTACGGATTCTTGATTTCCTAGTACTCCGTCAGTGCACTCCCACTAGCCGTACACTCCCACTGGGGCACACTCTCACTAGGTTGATTATTCTTACTATTTTCAGCGGACATGTGTTGATCATACACGTGATCGGGAACACATTCCCTCTCTTTGCTGGAAGATGGTAGAATATCAGATAGTTCATCCAACTGATGGAGAGCAAGGCTCCTCCCACTATCGTCAAGACTAGGAAATTTCTTCTTAAGGAAAAAAATGACATCTCGGAGACACATGATTGAGGATGTAGGCGAGGCATACTCCTAAAAGAATATTGGGAGGTTGGCCTGTGTCATATCAACCATTCCCGGCAAAGTTCTGTTCCTTTTTCTCGGCAACACCATTTTGTTGTGACGTGTATGGAATAGTGACTTGTCATCGTACACCATTTTCCTCACATTATGTTCGGAACTAATCCAATAAATATTTGCAACCACGGTGTTATCATATCCGTATTGTGTATAATCATCTATTCGTGAGAAAATAAGAGTACACGTTGCCTTGATGGATGAATTTACTGGTTGGATGGAACCAAAGTTGCCCGGATCATAAGGAAAATACTTGTTGATTTGTTATCCTGCCAGCAATATTATGGTCTGTATGGGGAGAGAGAAACAAGAGATTTCTCAGAGATGAGTGGCACATTGTGTTTGACATTTTCAGGAGGTCTGTCAATTTGTAGAGGATTGGCTACAGTTTGTTGCAAAAGAAACACGTAGCAGTCAACTACAAGGCAGGGGATCGAAAATTGGAGGAATATAGTCATATATGACAAGTCTCAGTTATGGATGAAGTAACAAAACAATTGCATGATGATATCTCTTGATGTATGTTATTTGCAGATGATATTGTCTTAATTGATGAGAGTATTGATGCTTTAAATATTAAGTTAGAATGTTGGAGGCATGTTTTGAAGTTTAAATGTTTTAAAATTAGTCAGAGCAAGTCAGAGTTTATGCATTGTAATTTTAGTAATGGGATAGTGGTACAGGAAGGCATGGTTCTAATTGATGGACAAAACATTCCGATGAGTAGTAGTTTTCGATACTTAGGGTCTATCATAGAAGAGAATGGGGAGATTTATGACGATGTTGCATATAGGATTAAGACATGCTGGTTAAAATGGAGAAACACATAAGGAGTTCTCTGTGATCGTCGTATGCCTGTGAAACTCAAAGGGAGGTTTTATAGAACGGCTGTGAGACCTGCTTTGTTATATGGTACCGAGTGTTGGACAATACGAAAGGAACACATTTATAAAATGTGTGTAGCAGAGATGAGGATGCTGAGATGGATGGGTGGTAAGACTATGAAAGACAAGATTAGGAATGAATGCATCCGTAAGATCTTAGGGATAGCTCCAATTGATAGTAAAATGAGAGAAAATAGACTCAGGTGGTTTGGACATGTACTTCGTGTTCCTAACTTAGCGTTTGTTAAAAGATGTAACTGAATCTTAGTGGATACTAGTAAAATTGCTTGGGAACAGCTTAAAATGAGATGGTGCGATGTTATTAGGAAGGGCATTAGTTTCTTGGGTTTAAATATGAATATAGTACTTGATAGAAATCTTTGGCGGAATAGGATTCATGTGGTCGACCCCAAATAATTGGGATAAGGCTCTGATGACGATGACGATGAGGGCAATCTTTTTTCTCACTTTTTTTGCATGTGTATCCGTAGTCTCATCATAAAGATGTGTAACTGTTTTCTATCATCTTGCTAAAATGGTCTCAAGTCTTAGGTAGGTTTTGACTGGACTGCATGGGACCTTTGACATACCTTGCTTTCATTTTACTTTAATGAAATATGGCCCTGCCACCTGCAAAAAAAAAATGAAAAAAAGAAAGCTGTTGCGGTTCAAGTCTCCACAGGGAGCAAGAGATCCTGTTTATCCAAAGGACAAAGAGTAACAACTAACTTCTTCTGCTGTTGAGACAGGACCTACATATTTTATGCTGATCTTCTCTGATCATTTTTTATCTGAATTTTTATTTACAATTTTCTTTTAATCCGTTATATCTAAGGATTACCGAGAAACATCTACTCTCTATCCCAAGAACAAATTTACTTGATCTTGCCATGGTTCGCAGTACCAGTACCGGTCGGGGCTGATACCGGTATTGATACGTGCTGCCTAGCACCGGTACAGTACTGGGCGGATCCCCAAAGTGCCCCCCAGTTCCATTATTCCCCCTTTATCATACCCAGGGTCTGGTGACCTGATCTTAGGTTATAATTGGATCCGGCTTTCCGGATTTGGCTAATTAAAACTTTAAAACCCTCCCACCACTTTCTTCCCCCGACCATTCGAGCCCTCTCCCCCGGACATCGTTCGAGCCAGGGCTGGCACAAGGCTCGCCCCCCCTCTAATGTCTCCTCTGCCAGCGGCAACCGGCGGACGGCGGCTTCCTGGTGAGCGGTTGGATGGCGGACGACGGATGACGGACGGCGGTGAGCGGCCACTCCATCTTCTTCTGTAAACCCTCTCTCTCTCTCTCTCTCTCTCTCTCGTGCGCCGCCCACAGAGGAGGAAGAGTCACCGGCGGCCAATGGTGACGAGGCGATGGCTTCGGCGATTCGGCAGTCAGTAAGTTGTTGTTGTTGTTCTTCTGTTTTATTTTCTTGTACCCAAGGGGCTGTGTGGCCGGCCGGCGGGATGTTGGAGGTCGGTGGAGCTCCGGTGGACGACTGGTGGCTGGCTGGCTGGCTGCAGACTGCGCAAGGGAGGGGTGAAGGCCGAAGGGCTGCACAAGGGACCGGTGTAGTTTTTTTTTTAATTTTGAATTTGTACCGGCCGGTACCGGTACCAAAAGGGCAGAACCAGACCGGTTGGGTCCGATACCGAGATGTACCGCTTGGTACTGGTACATATCAGGCGGTACTGCGAACCATGGAGCTTGCAGGACACTGGACATCAATTTGGTTGGGTTGTCATGACAAGGCACCAAATCACTGGCTACCATAATTTGGGAAATGGGGAACCTGTCTTTTAGTGGTCTTTTTTATGTACTTTTTGCTCATTTTTCTAATATTTTCATTTCTAGCTAATGCCAGAAATTAGCATCCCTTCTGTTCTAAGTTGTAACCTTTACTCTATAGGACTCTGTGTTTCTGTTTATACTTTGTTATGCTCTTGGTAAGTTAACATTAGATTTCATGCACTGATTAACATTTTTCTCATTATTTTTCTCCGAAGATTTAATTGGGTATGTTGTTAAGTTTATCTTTGTCAATGTATAGAATTTCTCTTTCTCTCTCTCTCTCTCTAATATGCCAAATATTAAAATTGCCTAATCTCTTGTAGATTGACCTTAGGCGTGCCAATAACTGTGAAATCATGCTTACAAAAGTCAAGATGCCACTTTCTGATATGGTGGTAAGCCAGCTCTATCATAATCCATGAATACAGTATCTGATGTCTTCTGCTGCTTCGTGACATTTTTTTCATATTCACTATGCAAAAGCACATTCAAGCAGGATATCTGAAACTTCTCTGGTTAGTGACTGGTATCTTGACAAGGATGAGAATGATTCACCTGGCTGCGTTGCTTTGATATCTTATTTTGCATAATTTATAATTCTCAATAACGGGTTGGCTCTTATGATGCTGAATAAACCTTAATGATATTTTTGTCACTAGCTCGGTCTAAATTGATGTTTAGAAAATGTAGATTTTGCTCAATACTTGAGTTTTGTTAAATATGCTATGGATCTTCTTTTTCAACTATGAAATGATGCTGCATCATCTGGTTTATGCTGTGTCTAAATGAAATTGAACAAATCGTTATGAATACTCATCAGTTTCAATGCATAGTCGCTGGTTAAAACTCAGTTGTCATGGTTTTCTTGAAGTATAGGTGTGTTTGTGTTTCTTTTATAGGTGTGTTTATCTACTGGAGGCCTTGGCCTCTGCAGGAGGGGGGGGGGGTTTGTCTTTTCTTGGTCCTGATTCTCCCATCTTGGTAGAGTCCAGGATGCTTTTTCTTTTGTACCTTCTTATGTACTTTTCTTTGTTTTGTTTTTCCTTAATGAATTGTGGCCTCCTTTTTGGTCACCTTCCAAAAAACCCAGATTCAGAGAAGTGGAAATTGTGGAATCAATTTGAGTCGGCCCCTGTTGGCCTCTTTGATTGGGGCGTAGGTTTAACCTAATCTACTTTAGTGGATAAAGTATTCTGGAATAAATATGAATACTCTTTGATAACTTATGGGCTAATCTAATAGGTTAACTTAGGATCAAATAAATGTATGTTCATGTAAATATGAAACAGAAAATATAATGTGTATTACCATGAGTGCCCTATAAAAGTGCTTTGAAAAGTGAGTCACCTTTATTAGGAAGAGGGTAAAAGGTAAAGGTGTCCTTGAGTTAAGACAGTCTGTGGAGGACCTTGAAAAGCAAAACCTAGGGCTAACCCGGGTTAACCACTTTTTGATCTTATCTACTCTGGATTACCCATTTTGCTCTGTTGAACTACTTTTTGAGTTAACCCTGAAATAAAGTGGGTTAACCTTGAGCTTTCCCTAATCAAACAGGGGCATATGTTCTGGTTTTGATCATGGAAGGCTGTTGCACCCGTAATTTTCTCGAAATACTTCGAGAATTTCATTCCGAAACAACCGACAAAAAAGATACGGTGTAGCGCCGATGTCGTCGGACTGCGGAGTACCTCTGCGATTTAGGGTCTATCGGCCCGATCATATTATTACAAGTGGCATCGCGACAATGGAAGTTAAGAGGAAGATATGCATGCATGCCTGTCAAAGCGGCCGAGCAAGTGTATCACACGGCACGGACGGGCGCGAAGATTCTTCCCCACGCAGCGTCACCACGGCTTCTTCTCAACTCAGATTGACAGAAACGGAGCAAAACGGCGCGAAGAGGGGCCAAAACGCATGCCCGAGGGTCAAACGACCCCTCCCGGACGCGAGAGGGGGCCGCGGCCACCCCGCCGGGGTCGGCGGTGGTCGCGCGACCCCGCTGGCATCTCTCCGGGGTCGCGCGACCCCTTTGGCATCCCAGCGGGGTCGCGCGATCCCCCCCTTTCTCTCCGGTGTTCCAAAAAAAAAAGGGAGGATTTTTAACCCCCTCAGAGGGGTCATTCATCCTTTTTTGGCATCCAGAGGGGTCATTCATCCCTTTTTGGCATCCAGAGGGGTCATTCAGCCCTTTTTGACATCCAGAGGGGTCATTCATTCTTTTTTGGCATCCAGAGGGGTCATTCATCCCTTTTTGGCATCTAGAGGGGTCATTCAGCCCTTTTTGACATCCAGAGGGGTCATTCATCCCTTTTTGGCATCCAGAGGGGTCATTCAGCCCTTTTTGACATCCAGAGGGGTCAAAATGGTTTTTTGCCACCCCACCTTGACAGAATCGGGGCAAATTCGTTCATTTGACCCCTCTGGGCCCTCCCGCCTTCTATAAATAGACCCTAAGGGTCCAAGTGGAGAGATACAAAGGATCAAGAGGACGGAACCTCTACGAGAAGAGCACCGCGCAAGGAATTGTTCTGTTTGTTTCGGCCTGTGAGGGGTAAGTCCCCGGGCCTTGTACTTATGCCCCTACGGGGTATTTTTGTAATTACGCCCCTCAGTGGGCCATGTTGGCAATTATGCCCCTCAGCGGGCCGTGTTTTGTAAGTCTTTACGTCCCGGGACGACTAAGTTATGTGGTTCTGTCCCTATAATGACGGAATTACAAAAATGTCCTCCCCGAGATCGTAAGAGACCAAAGTCCTATAATTTGCAGTTATACCCTGCAATCTTTTGTAATTCGGGCTACGCCCCTACTTCCCGCGTGGGTGCGGATCTTTGTACAGTCGACAATTCGCCGACAATCCTTGTACCCATTTGGGCCATAAATGCAATCTATGATTTCATATGTCTTCTTTATGCATTGACTGGGGAAATTACAAGAAAACCCCCGACTTGTCAAAATTGTAAATATACCCCTCCTTCGGCCAAATTGACGGATGTGTGCCTTCTATGAAGCCCCTTGTCATTCCTTCGGTCCGGAAGTGTTGTCAGCTCAGTCCAACGCTCGGGTATCATCTCAAACCTATGTCTAGGGTCTGGTAAAATTACCAAAATACCCCTGTGACCTAAAAATGACCTCAGAGTCTTTAAAATCCTCCAGAAACGGCTTCCATGCCTTGGGGAGTCAGGAACCCGATCCTACTTCCGTTCCAGTCCAGAAATTTCATAAATACCCCTGGCCTGGGAAAATTACCACAATGCCCCTGGGGTGGTAAAATTACCAAAATACCCTCGGGGTCCAGAAAACTCCTCTCCACTTCAAAAACGCCTACGGCTTCCGCATATTTGTGTCTTTATTCCTAAATCTTAGGGTTTTGTTCAGACTTTAGCCCTAACTCTGTTAACATGTTGGTGGTAAATGAGTGGTCATGGAGAGTTTCTCGAGTGAGCCTGCCCTCCACATCAGAACCTCTATAGAAGACTTTGGAACTTCTTTGACAGTCAAACAAAGGTGTTCGGACGTTAGGCCGATGTAAATCAACACTGACTCCGGTCAGTGGGGAAAGGTCCAGCACTCGAACCCAAATCGTCTGATACGACGCGCACACACGGAATCACCCTCTACTCAGATGGGGGGGATGTTTCTTTTCAAAAAGAACGAAAATCTACCTTTTATCTACGATAAAAGTCGATTAAGATTTTTTCCGTGTCTCATAGACTGGCACGTCCGGTGGGACCTTTCCCGCCTTTCTTCTTTCTGTCAAAGAAAGTCTCTAAACCTTCTTCAAGGTTCTGATTGCCCCTCTTCCTCTTACAGGACAGGAAGAGGAGGGCACATCTCTCTGTTCAATTGAGAGTTCTTTGTGCATCTGCACGTCATTCCTTTCGTGCTACGCACCACCACCACCACCAACACCAGCAGCAGCGATGGCAGACGTCACCTACGGCCCCGAGATCGTTGCCAACCATGCCAGGATCGGCTACCTGGCAACACCACTTGTTTTCGGCGACTTCCCAGCGGTCGTCGGCTCGCCCTTCTTCTTGGGCGTGGTTCCGGTGGCTGAAGCCAGTTCAGCCATGCCTGCAACAACTGTCGGGGGCGTCAAGCCTTCGGTTTTCAGCAACTGGCCGGGTCAGTCCGGTCAACAAGACCATCACTGGGGGTGTCAGGCCCTCAACCTCAATTGCTGGTCGAGTCCGCTCGACTAAGAAGACAACTGTCGGAGGCGTCAGGCCTTCGGCCCCAGCCACTGGCCGGGTTAGTCCTGTCGACAAGGTCGTGTCTGAGGGCGTCAGGCCTTCGGCTTCGTCGATTGGTCGGGTTCGCCCGGCCAAGGAATCAATCACTGAGGGTGTCAGACCCTCTACTGCATCAACCGGCCGGGCTCGCCCGATAAAGGGGACCGTCCTCAAGGGTGTCAGACCCTCTGCTGCGGCATCTGGCCGGGTCCAGCCGGTCAACTCCCCAACTGTTAAGGGTGTCAGGCCCTTTATCCCAACAACCAGCCAAGCGCCATTGGCTGCTCCGTCAACGGTCGAAGGTGTCAGGCCTTCTGCCCCAGATGTTGGCCGAGTCTTCTCGGTCAATCAAATCACTGCTGGCGTCGCTCATACTCAACGTGGGCAACGCCGCCGCCGCAACGGCGCCAACTCCAATGCGGCCACCCTCAGAGGTGCTGCCCTTGCTCAACGGGGGCAACGCCGCCGTCGTCAGGGTGACGCCATGCCTATGGCGGGCGCCACCACTGCCGCCCCTGCTCAACGGGGGCAACGCCGTAGCCGCAAGGGTGCAAAGCCTGAAGCGGCTGTCTCTCGCTCCGGCAAGACTCTAATTGTCGGAGACATCCGCATCCGGCTTGATGGAGGTGAGCCGATCCTGCCCCGGGATCGTCATGTCCCGACTATTTCTACCTTCAATCGCTTCGAGCCCCTCCGGCAAGTCTGGGAGAAAGGAGCGAAGAAAGTCTGCTGTATCGGCGGCAATCCAGGGCCCTCTGCAACGGCCCAAGCCACGAGCTCCCCGTCCAAGGACAGGGGGCAACCCAATTGAGGAGCACCAGCTCCATTTGAAGAAGATCTGGGTCACCAAGGAGGAGGCCCGAATCATAAGGCGCGCGAGGGCGGAGGAGCCCTTCCGCATGTCAGAGCTTCAGCGGATGCGGAGTCCGCCAAGCACTGAGGCCTCGACGTCTGCGAGATTTACATCTCAACCCCTACGGGGACAAAAGCGCCGAGGAGCCGGCAAGAAAGTGCGACCGACCTCCCCGTGGGCTAGTTCTACACACACGGAGGAGGATCGCTCACCTCAAGCAGCCACATCCCGAGTGTCTGTCTTCGACAGACTTGGGAGGCCGCCCAAGCCGGAGCGACAACCGCCCAAGAAAAAGCGGGTGGTCCAGGTGACCGATGACACTGTCAAAGTGTTCACCTGTTACGCCACCTCCGGCGACAAACAGCCCGAGAACACCTCGGGAGAGCTTGACCAACCCATCCAATATTTGAGGAGGTCAAGGCCGGTCTCTCGGATTCTAGCGCAGACGCAGCAGGCGCCGACCGCCGGTACATCTCAGCCTGAGCCGGCACGGCAAGAAGAGCGCCAGGAAGACGTCCACAGTATTGATGGGGACAGTCACTCCCGGCATGAAGAAGAGCTGGGGGAAGAGCCACGGGCCCCCACACTGGACGAGCTTCGACGAGAGAACCAAGAGCTCAAGAACCTGCTACAGTCGCTTTTGCGCGAAAAGGAGGTTCCTTCCCCGCCTCAGGCGGCACCGGCTGGAGCGGATCAGCAGCCTTCTCCCGTTCCAGCAGCAGCCAACGCTTCCGCCACCGCTGCAAGACTCCACTGGCGGTGGACTTCGAAGTCCCGCCGCATGAAGCCAATGCGCGGTCATCTGCTACTCCTGCTGCAGAAAGCCTCATGGCGCAGAAGCAGATGATCGAGCGCATCGTGGAAGCGAAGTTCGCTCAACATGGCGAGGGAGTGGCTACCGTTGATTTGTACAGCGTGCCATATCCCCTCCATCATCAATTCAAGAAGCTTCCGCCTGATTGCCCTAAAGCCCCGAAACTCAGAAGTTCAACGGGCAGGGCTCTCCGCATGAACACCTGGCCTATTACATGACGGCCATGGGTGAATTAGCCCTGGAAGAGGCATACTTGCTGCGGTATTTCGCCACGTCCTTGACTGGCACCGCCTTCCAGTGGTATTCAAGGTTAAAGCCCAATTCAGTATCTGATTGGGCTGATATGCAAAAGAAGTTTGTCGACCGCTTCCAAATGGTCGAACGCAAAGTCTCCCTAGCAGAGCTTTGTTCCCTTCGACAGAAGAAGGGTGAAACAGCATTGGACTTCATCAAGCGATGGAGGGACGTCAGCATGCGCTGCGATAACCCTCCGACGCCTGAAGATGCAATCACCATCTGCCGTAGGGGTCTCTCGGCAGAAGTCAGCGAAAAGCTTCTGGGCTCCAATATCAGAGCTTCGACCAGCTCAACACGGTCGTGGCGGAGATTGAGATGTTCTTCGCTGATCACCCTGCACAAGCCTCTACAAAAGGCAAACCTCCAAAGACCGTCTGGCTAGCGGTAAGGAGGTGAATGCCGTGGACTTCTCCCCGACGAATGGAGATAAAGGGGAAGGAAAGTCCAAAGGGAAAGGCAAGAAGTCTGGTGATAAGACAAATGCGTCTTTCTTAGCGGAGAACATGAAGACGCCTTATTCCTTCAGAAAGGAGCATACTAAGATGCTCTTTGATCTATGTAT
Organism: Amorphophallus konjac; assembly: GCA_022559845.1. Taxonomy (NCBI): domain Eukaryota; kingdom Viridiplantae; phylum Streptophyta; class Magnoliopsida; order Alismatales; family Araceae; genus Amorphophallus; species Amorphophallus konjac. The sequence continues at coordinate 178,451 of JAHNEJ010000169.1, read as the reverse complement.
GAAGGAGCAGCTCGTCACTCTGCCGGACCCGCGAAGCCCGCGGAGGTGGATAAGACAGATGATCCAACCTATTGTGTGTATCACCGAAGGTTGGGTCACACCGTCGGGGATTGCTATGTTTTCAAGAATATAGCAGAGGAGCTCATTCAAAAGGGCCTGGTAAATATGCTAGGCCATGCAGTCGATCCACCCCAGCCTCATCCTTGGAGCCGATCGAACCGGTCAGCTAACGTGGTCCATTTGGTGGCGATGGCTTCAAGCTCCAATGCCTCCGAAGCCGGGCCCTCAAGTCGACAGCCCAATGGTGGTCCCAGAACCACTCCTCCTCCATTCCCAGAATGTTCAGCGCTGCGGAGGACCATTCGGAAAATCCGAGGGGAAATCCGGCAATTGCAGCTGGAACAAAGGCGCTTGCTGCAGTTCCTAGAGAGCATTGATCAGCAGTTATCCACTTTCCCTTTTGGCCCATTTGCCAGGGGGTTAGCTCCAGCCCACATACGGGAGGCGGGTGTATCACCCACGGGTCGGGCCCCGCTCAGGGGTTGGCTCTCTGAAGAGTCCTCGGATTCATCTGAAGACGAGGAGGACTCACCGGAAGACGTGGAGGCTCCACTTCAAGTCGAGCTCCCAGAGAAGTTATACTCCTTCCCTTGGAGAAAACTCCCAATATCTTCTTCGCATGTCAGCGGGCGGGTTGATTAGCCCGTCACCTCTGGAGCAGACACCAGGTGCTGCTTTTCATCAGGCTATTGCCCATATCATGAAATTGTTGGCCATATTATCCACAACTGTGAGCCGTTCAAGGACCTCGCCGAGGACCTAATCAGGCGGGGAAGGTCAACATGGGTGAGTTCCTGGTCGAGCCACCGCAGCCGCATGCACGGAGAGCCTTCACTTCTCCGTCAACGTCATACATGCCTCGGCAGCTTTCCAGTTCCCCGAGCCGCAGGAGGAGGGAGTTAGTTCCCAGGGAGTCAGTTCCCAATCGCCCAAGTCCACACTCTGGTATCTAGGTTGGCGACCCTCTCACCAGTGTTCTTTCCCCAAGGAGGACACTGAGAAGATTTTTGACAAGCTTCTGGAAGATGGCTGGGTGCTGACACATGACCCGCCGTCTTATTACAATGAGACGGCCAAGAGACACCCCCGCTATTGCAAGTATCATGCAAGGGTGTCTCACCCCACTCGGCAATGCTCAGAGGTTCAAGACTTCATTGAAGCCCTCATGCAGAGAGGGGTTGTCGATACTCAGGGGAACTCCATGACAAGGTTACGCCTTGCAGAGGCCGCTAGGGAGACTCTCCAGCAGGTCCGGCGAGAAACCGAAGCTTTTCTCCCGATTAGCCCGGCCTAGTGAGCCCGCGAAAATGATGAATTCCCATTACTCACTAAAGGCAAGGCCACCTATAAAGGGCCTAAGGTCCGAACCCAGGAAGCCAAGCCGCGGGAGAGAGTTCCAAGGTCCGTCCCAGGTCGAGTCAGCCTGGCATCGTCATAAGAGAGAACTCTCGGCCAGACAATAAAGGCAAAGCCAAGGTGTCAGAACCTTCAGCCAAAGCTCCTGCCCAGTCAGCAAGGCCGTTAGTCATGGAAAGAACTCAACCTCTTGAGCCCGCGAAGACCCCAGTGAAGCTCTGTCAAGCTGGCGCAGCCGCCAATTGTAGAAAGGCCTCAGCAGCTCAAGCAAGCCAACCCACCAGACCAAGCAAAGTCGGTGGAACTACAAAGCTCCCAGAGGCCCTACTGTGGACTGGCAGAGTTCCAGGAGTTGCCTCCTGAAATAATTGCTCAGGCAATCAATGCCACCTTCCAAGCTCAGCCGGAGGAGGCCAATTGGACCAAGATTGTCCCCAGAAAAAGCCGTGGCACTAAGGCTCCTAAGGAACCAGCCCGGAGCAAAAAGTAAAATTCTGGGGGCAAGCGAGTCCCACTGCCGAAGCAAACTCCTCTCTCTTCTCAAGAGGCAGCACGCCAAAAGAAGCAGGAGAAGAATCGCAGGAAGAATTTGAAGAGGAGGTTAAAGAAGCAAGCCGAGCAAGCCGCTGCTATGGAGGCTCCTAAGGAGTCAACTCCTCTACAAAGACTTCAAAAGCTCATAGATGAGCTGGAGGAGTACACTCCCCCTCGCCCCACCAGGGTCGTCACTCTAGACGAATATATTCCCTGGGACAAACTTGGGCGCAAAGCTCGTCTTCTGCAATGGCTCCGAGAAATGGTTCACCGTCTTGAAGAAGGTGAAGACTTCCCAATCCCGGAGGAGCTCTCCTTATTCTATAAAGATGAGGAGCTCACTGTCGAAATGCTCGAGGAAATGCTGCAAGAGCTCTCCTGCAACATGGTGGCGATCCCGCCGCCCGACAATATTTACTGTCCCACGGCTGATAGCACTGGAGGCCAGGCTCCTATGGCGACATATCAGCGCCGCTCGGCAAGAAATGGCCGGGGACGTGGCCGAGGTCGTAACCGAGGGCGTGGACGTGAAGGTCCCCCGACTCTTGATCGGGTCATACTGTTCAGAGGGGAAAAGCCGGGTCCTATCCCAGAAACTCAAGTTCGGGGAATCCCTTTCATCCTCAGCCCCTCAGAGGGTTCAGGCCCCATCTCAACGGCTAAGCCGGGTGGTGTCCCTTTTACAATCGCCTCCTCCGATGAAGAAGAGGAGCCAGCCAAGTCGCCAGTGCACGAGGAGGCGTCAGAGCAAGCCGGCCCCTCCAACAGGGTCGAGACTACAAGCCCAGCAGGTCCTTCTAATGAAGACCAGCCTGAGGACCCTTGCCACCTCCAGAGGAGTCTTTGGCTCCGCTATTCCAAGAAGATGCGGAAGGACTGAACACGGAGGAGCGCCCTTCTAAGCGAGAGAAGCCTCGCCAGGCGCCGAAGACCCTGGCAGAGATCATCCCGCCATTTGACAAGACCCGTGCTCGGGCGGACCGCAAAATCATTCATCATATGAAGCGGTTCCCAACAAATGTCACCATCTGGGAGGCCATCGCCTGGAGCAAGGATCTTCGGGAGGCTCTGGTCAAGATACTCCAAGACCCAGAGGCATATGAAGCCCATGTTGCAGAGTTGCAAGCCCAGGCATATGAAGCACTCACAGCCAACATTTCCTTCACGGACAAAGACATGTTGCTGTCCTCTCCGTGTCATAATCGCCCCTTATATATGAAGGGGACGATTAATGGGCATGACGTGAATCGTATCCTGGTTGACGCTGGAGCAGCCGTCAACATCATGCCTCTGAAGACTTTCAAGTCTCTATACTTGGCACCTTATTTGCAAAAGGTGACCGATGTCAAGATCTCGGGATTCAATCAGGGTTCCGAGGAAGCACTTGGTCGGGTTATGGTCAAGCTTGCCTTGGGCGATTTTATCACCCAAGCGACATTTTATATCATCAACTCCGACACATCTTACAAGATGCTGCTTGGAAGACCTTGGCTTCATGACAATTGGGTCGTTCCTTCAACTTTGCATCAGTGCATTAAATATGCTAAGGAAGGGGAGCAACATACGGTCTTTGCAGATCAAGCCCCGTTCCACCCCAATGAGTGCCATCTGGCCGATGCTTCACTATATTTTGGGAAGCCCACTTAACAATCCCGAGTCTTTAAAAGACAAAGGGAAGCAAAAGGTGGACCCTGAAGTCGAGGAAGGGCAGCTCTTCACTGTCAACCAAGACATGGTAAAATTGCACAAGCTGAGCCTCAGTGCCGCCTCCAAGCCAACTCAACCAGAGAGGCGGAGTGTTGACTTTGAAGCCAACCTCATCAGCCGGGTCATTGACGGGAGTATCTCCTTACCGCCTAAGTGCCTTCAACTCTAGTCCCAATGGGAAGAACAGGAGGTGGAACAGTTGAAGACCTTTACAGTCTCCTATCAACGGAGAAGGAGACGCAACAAAGGCAAGAGGGACAAGCCGATCATCTTTTACAAAGGTGATTTAGACCCACCGTGTCCTCCTGAAGATGATTTCGGCTGGGATACTCCCACCGATGTGGCGCCAGAGCCAGTCCAAGAGATGGACGATATGCCGAAATACATCAGGGAAATGTGCAAAAAGCAGCACATCCCGCAAACTCTGGACCCTGCACGAGCGGCGTATTTCCATCAACTGTGGAACCCTCCGCAGGTCCGTGGGCAACCTCCCTTCTCCCGCAAAGATACAAGGGGCCTTGGCTATGACCAGGAGACGGACTTCGAGGTCCACCTTGCAGTCAACACCATAGGACTGCTGCCTCTCCATAACGGGCAAGCTGAAGTTGAGCCCAAGATTGATGACTCTATAAAGGAGTCTGGTGACGTGTCCTTGACACCCTCACCTCCATCAAGAGCTGACAACGACCACCCTTCAGAGGAAGGAGCGGCTCAGCCTGCTAACCATCAGCAAGATGAAGCAAGCTCTTCGGCTTCAAGCCACGAGCACGAGTGCTTCGAAGAATTTGAAGTCTATGAAGCCGACACTGATGATGAGGGAGACTTCGTCGACCTCCAACCGGCTCCGCCGGAGCTTGAAGACGGTGGTCAGGCGACTGTAGATGAGTTGATCGAGATCAATCTCGAAGCAAAAATGACTATCGTCCCACCTTCATAAGTGCTCTCCTCAGCGAGGAAGAAAGGCAGTCGTATCGGCAGCTCTTGGAAGAGTTCAGGGATTGTTTCGCCTGGACTTATAAAGAAATGCCCGGGCTCGATCCTTCTGTGGCTGAACACGAGCTAGCAATACTTTCAACAGTCAAGCCAGTCAAGCAAGCTCAGAGGCGTATGCGCCATGAGCTGGAGTTGAAGGTCAACGCTGAGGTTGACAAAATGCTCAACGTGGACTTCATAGAGCCTTGCATGTACCCTGTATGGCTCGCCAACATCGTCCCTGTCAAGAAGAAGAACGGCCAAGTCCGAGTCTGCATTGACTTCAGGGATTTGAACAAAGCATGCCCGAAAGACGACTTCCCTGTCCCAATCACCGAGACAATGGTTGATATGACCACTGGTCACGAAGCCTTGTCTTTTATGGACGGGTCGTCGGGTTATAATCAAATCCGCATGGCCGTCAAAGATAAAGACCATACGGCTTTCCGTTCTCCTAAGGGGATCTTCAACTACAAAAGAATGCCGTTCGGTCTGAAGAATGCTGGCGCAACCTATCAAAGGGCAATGACCAAGATCTTCGACGAGATGCTACATGACCTTGTCGAATGCTATGTGGATGATCTGGTCGTCAAGACGAAGAAGCGGGAAGATCACTTAGCTGACCTGCGTCGAGTCTTTGAAAGGCTTCGACAATTTCAACTCAAGATGAACCCGATGAAGTGCGCCTTCGGCGTCTCCAGCGGCAAGTTCCTTGGCTTCATTGTCAGGTATCGAGGTATAGAAATCGACCCCGACAAAATCAAGGCCATAAGAGGACTACCTCCGCCTAAGAACTTGACAGAGCTCAGATCTCTTCAAGGGAGACTCGCCTATATTAGGCGGTTTATTTCTAACCTCTCAGGAAGATGCCTACCTTTCGGCAGACTGATGAAGAAAGGAGCACCCTTCATATGGGACGAAGACTGTCAGAAGGCCTTCGAGCAAATCAAGGAGTATCTGCTGACTCCTCCAGTCTTAGGGGCACCCGTCAGAGGGAAACCCCTTATCTTATATATTGCTGCTATGGATGCCTCTTTGGGGGCTCTGCTAGCCCAGGTCAATGACGAGGGCAAAGAACAGCCGCTGTACTACCTCAGTCGGAAGCTGATCGGGCCTGAGCACGGTACGCTCCCATGGAAAAGGTGTGCCTAGCTCTGGTGTTTGCTGTCAAGAAGCTAAGGCACTACCTTCTAGCCCACCGGGTGGAGCTCATCTCAAAATGTAACCCACTCAAGTTTCTGCTCAGCCAGCCTGTCCTTTCGGGTAGGCTTGGTAAATGGGCACTTATCCTCATGGAGTTTGATATCACCTTCGTCCCACGCAAGGCGATTAAGGGACAAGGGATGGCGGAGTTTTTAGCCGCACACCCTGTGCCAGAAGATTCGCCACTCAACTTTGAGCTACCCGACGAAGAGGTGTTAGTGCCTTCTCAGGCTACTGGGGAACATTATGAAAAAGTCCCACCACAGATGGAGCCGGGTGTCCTCACCCTTGATCTCCCGCATTGGGAGTTATATTTTGATGGTGCCTCTCGGACAATCAAAAGAGCCGGTGGCCTTACAGACTATGTCTCAGGCGCGGGGGTAGTCTTTGTATCTCCACAAGGCGGCATCCTCCACAACTCTTGCGCTCTCATGAAGTCGCTGACTAATAATGAGGCAGAGTATGAAGCGCTAATTATTGGGCTTCAACTGGCACTGGAGATGGACATCAAGTGCATCAAAGTGTACGGGGATTCTCAGCTCGTCATCCGACAAGTACTGGGCGTCTATGATGTCCGGAAGAAGGAGCTCGTCCCCTATCATGCAGCCGTCATGAGGCTCAAAGAAAAATTTTACCTATTTGAAATAGGCCATGTCCCCAGAGGCAGCAACTCTCAGGCTGACGCTCTGGCAAAGTTGGCAGCAGCCCTAAAACTCCCGCCTGAGGGAGAATTAAATATTATTGTCAGACATCGAAGGCTCATGCCAAGTGTGCTCGACGAAGAATCCGGCCTCACTGTCTATGAGGTCGACAACATTCAAGAGGACAATGCTCCCGAAGAAGAAGATTGGCGCGAGCCAATTATAAAGATAAAGAACGGCTGGCTCCCTCCTGAGCTGGCTCAGAGGGTGCAACTGCTACGCAGGGCGACATCCTACCAGCTGATTGACGGCATGCTCTTCAGGCTCGTCCATGAAAAGGACCGATCGGTTCTCCTCCGTTGTCTTTCATCCAAGGAGGCCAAGACGGTCATGCATGAGGTTCACTCCGGATTGTGTGGAGCTCACCAAGCAGGAGCTAAGATGAAGAATAGCATCAAGCTCAAAGGGTTCTACTGGCCCACCATGTACGAAGATTGCAATCAATACGCTCGTACATGCCATCAATGCCAAGCATTTGGCCCGGTCCCTCGGCGGCCACCTAACCCGCTCCATCCAACAGCGCCTACTTGGCCATTTGCAGAGTGGGGTATGGATATTGTGGGACCATTCCCACCATCGTCCCAGGGGCACAAGTTCATACTTGCTGCCACCGATTACTTCTCCAGATGGGCGGAAGCCGTTCCACTACGGGAAGTTACAGGGGAGATAGTTGCTCGTTTTGTGCGACACTATATTATATACAGATTCGGCACCCCCAGTCGGATTATATCCGATAATGGCACGCCGTTCAAGAACAAGACTGTTTATGCTCTGGCGGCCAAATTCCATATCGATTGGAGGACGTCATCAGTCTACAATCCCCAGGCCAACGGATTGGCCGAAGCGTTCAACAAGACCCTCTGCAAGCTGCTGTCCAAGATAGTAGGTGGCCGTAAGCGGGATTGGAGTGAGAAGGTCCACGAAGTCCTATGGGCCTATCGGACTATTTACAAAACCCCCACGGGTTGCTCCCCATTCTCTTGGTCTATGGAGCTGAAGCAGTGATCCCTGTGGAGATCGAGCTAGCATCTTACCGCGTTGCTGTGCACGCGGATTGCCAGGCCAAGACCAATCTGAATTGAAAGAGGCTCGAGAGTTGTCCAGCCTTGAAGGTCAAAGACTCAAAGCCTACAAACACTTACAAGTGTATCAAGCCCGCATGACACGTGCCTATGATAAGCTGGTCAAGCAACGAGCGTTCAAGAAAGGCGACCTCGTCATGGTCAAAGAAAAGGAGGTTCTCGCGGGAAGATCTAGCGGCAAACTCCAACCCAATTGGCGTGGACCTTACGTCATCCAGAAGGTCTATGAAGGAGGGGCCTATACGGTCCTTGACCACAAGGGAGATAATCCCTTCCCTCCTCTCAACGGCAAGCATATGAAACTCTACCATGCGCCACCGCAAGAGTTTCTGCAGCAGTCCTCACAGGACAGTACCTCTCCTCAGTGAAGTTCAAAAAGAAAAAAGAAAAAAAAAGGGGGTTAAAAATACTGATACCCCGGCGGACTCACTCAGCCTTCAACGGTTGGCTGAGGGTAAAAAGGCCACAGACCCGGTCGAGGTGAAAACCCGAAAGGGCGTCTCGGGCAAAAATGGGCAACCCCTCGGTGTGAAAACCCGCTAGGGCGCACCGGAAAAAGCTAAAGGGGGCCAGCCTCGGCGAAAACCCGAAAGGGCGGTGAGGTTGGTAATGTGAAAAAAAAAAGAAAGAAAAATCCTTTCTATGCCTATTTTAAGGGTGGCTCTAAGTCAATGACTCCACCCCATCTCGACCAAAACATCATATTGATGTCAGGGCTACATCTTAAGTGTCGTCCTATGACACCTAGTCCCACTGGCATTCTGATGGTATCATACTTCGTCCCATCGGGCTCGGCCTATGCATGCCTCTTCTAGGCTGCCGGCCCATTCCGCCTATTGGCTTCCGGGTTCAGCTCACGTGTCTCTTCTGAGTAGTTAAACCCGCTTACTCCCTTGTCCCACTGGGACTGGCCTTAGTATGCTCACTCGGGCTGTCAACTTTTCATGTCTTTCGGCTCCTTTTTCATTCTAGGGAATGGCCTATGTATGCTCTCTCGGGCTGCCAACCTTTCATGCCTTCCGACTCCTTTTTCATTCTAGGGAATGGCCTATGTATGCTCTCTCGGGCTGCCAACCCTTCATGCCTTTCGGCTCCTTTTTCATTCTAGAGAATGGCCTCAGTATGCTCTCTCGGGCTGTCAACCCTTCATGCCTTTTGGCTCACTTTCCTTTCTGGGATTGGCCTCAGTATGCTCTCTCGGGCTGCCAACCCATCATGCCTTTTGGCTCACTTTCCTTCCTGGGATTGGCCTCAGTATGCTCTCTCGGGCTGCCAACCCATCACGCCTTTTGGCTCACTTTCCCTTTTGGGATTGGTCTCAGTATGCCCTCTCGGGCTGCCAATCCATCATGTCTTCTGGCACATGTCCCACCGGGTCTGGCCTTAGCATGTCTTCTCGGGCTGCCAACTCACCTACTCGCCTATCGGCTTTTGGATTTGGCTAAATGCGTCCCACTATGACAGTCGAATCCACCCATCTTGTCACACTGTGCTTGGTCTCAGTATGCTCTCTCGGGCTGCCAACCCACTATGCCTTTCGGCTCCTTTCTATCCCACCGGGTTCGGTCTCAGTATGTTCGCTCGGGCTGCCAACCCATTACGCCTCTCGGCTCGTTTCTATCTTCCTGGGTTCGGTCTCAGTACGCCCTCTCAGGCTACCAACCCGTTTCGCCTTTCGGCTCACAGATTTGATTCATTCGTCTCACCCGGACAATCAAATCTACCATTTGTCCCACCTCTGTGTTACACACGTCCCTACGGGAGTGTCACTTTCTCCTTGTCTTCTGGCATTATAGGACCCAAAAAAAAAAAAAAAACGTGGTTAAAAATATTGATGCCCCAGCGGACTTGGTTGTTTCCGTTAGGGGAGCAATCAAGGGCAAAAAGGCTTTAACCCGGCTAAGGTGAAAACCCGAAAGGGCGCCTTAGGCAAAAATGGGTACCCCTCAGTGTGAAAACCCGAAAGGGCGTACTGGAAAAAGTTAAAGGGGGCCAGTCCTGGCGAAAACCCGAAATGGCGGTAGGGCTGGTAAAGTGAAAAAAAAAGAAGAGAAAAGGCTTATCAAGCATCAGACTCGCTCCTCCTCAGCTCAGCAAGGCGAGTCTCACTCTAAAGAACTTCCTACTGGAGCCCCTCAAGCCTACGGCGAAGAGTCTACATCGGCACGCGCAAGACTGCGCTCCTTCTCGGTCTCCCGGACCTCTCACAAAAGCCCCTCCACTCTGTGGGAGGCCATCTGCTCGCGCTCGTAAGTGGCCTTGACTTGGGCGCCCACCTCAGCCTAGGCTCTCCGAAGTCTGCAAAGTTGCTCCGCCTCCTGCTGAATCGTCAGCTGAGTCCTCCGCCTCCGCTTTCTCAATAGCACGAAGATGGGCGAACTCCTCCCGTAAAGACGCAAGCTCAGTCATCCAGGCGTCCCGAGGGAGACCAAATACATGCACCTGGCAATGCTACACCAAGTTGAGGACCATTCGGCCACTTCATCCCAAGAGGTCAGGAAACTCTGAAGCAGCTTTGAAGCCTCACTAGCTGAAACCAAAACAAATAAAGGAGTTGCCTCAGCCTGTGTACGGCCGACATTTACCCAGACCAACGTGCCCTAAGGGCTGGTCTACATCAACCTTGGCTATCACAAGTCAGCAATTAGCCACCTTCAACATTCGGCGACATACCTCAGCGGTCAGCCGACACATCAACATGTTCGGCTATATCTCAGATGTTAGCCGGTACATCTTTGGCGACACCTCAGCAGTTAGCCATCTTTAACTTGCGGCTACACATCTCAGCGGTTAGCCGACACGTCTTCAGTGGCATCTCGGTGGTCAGCCAGCACCACGACTTTTGGCCAAACGCACCCCCAAGGGTCGGCCAGTGTCAGTCTCTAGCTATCACAGCTCAACAGTCAATCAACGACGACTCAGATGGATACGCATCTTCGAGACAGGCCTACATCAAATTCGGGCTAACAAATCTCTCAGAAGTAGGCCCCCATCAACTTCGGGCTAATAAGTCTCTCAGAAGCAAGCCCCCATCAACTCTAGGCCAACAAGTCTCTCAGAAGCAGGCCTACGTCAACTCCGAGACAATAAGCCTCTCCGAGGCAAGTCTGCATTAACTCTCACTTTTCAACAATCTTCCCATGTCATGAAGACTCAGGAGATACCCACAAATACTACAAAGGGCACGGACCGTCCGCCTCTACCTCCGGCCTCGACGAACGTTCCGTGGGGGGCATTTGTTGCACCCGTAATTTTCTCGAAATACTTCGAGAATTTCATTCCGAAACAACCGACAAAAAAGATACGGTGTAGCGCCGATGTCGTCGGACTGCGGAGTACCTCCGCGATTTAGGGTCTATCGGCCCGATCATATTATTACAAGTGGCATCGCGACAATGGAAGTTAAGAGGAAGATATGCATGCATGCCTGTCAAAGCGGCCGAGCAAGTGTATCACACGGCACGGACGGGCGCGAAGATTCTTCCCCACGCAGCGTCACCACGGCTTCTTCTCAACTCAGATTGACAGAAACGGAGCAAAACGGCGCGAAGAGGGGCCAAAACGCATGCCCGAGGGTCAAACGACCCCTCCCGGACGCGAGAGGGGGCCGCGGCCACCCCGCCGGGGTCGGCGGTGGTCGCACGACCCCGCCAGCCACCTGGCGGGGTCGCGCGACCCCGCTGGCACCCCAGCGGGGTCGCGCGATCCCCCCCTTTCTCTCCGGTGTTCCAAAAAAAAAAAAGGAGGAGGATTTTTAACCCCCTCAGAGGGGTCATTCATCCTTTTTTGGCATCCAGAGGGGTCATTCATCCCTTTTTGGCATCCAGAGGGGTCATTCATCCCTTTTTGGCATCCAGAGGGGTCAAAATGGTTTTTTGCCACCCCACCTTGACAGAATCGGGGCAAATTCGTTCATTTGACCCCTCTGGGCCCTCCCGCCTTCTATAAATAGACCCTAAGGGTCCAAGTGGAGAGATACAACGGATCAAGAGGATGGAACCTCTACGAGAAGAGCACCGCGCAAGGAATTGTTCTGTTTGTTTCGGCCTGTGAGGGGTAAGTCCCCGGGCCTTGTACTTATGCCCCTACGGGGTATTTTTGTAATTACGCCCCTCAGTGGGCCATGTTGGCAATTATGCCCCTCAGCGGGCCGTGTTTTGTAAGTCTTTACGTCCCGGGACGACTAAGTTATGTGGTTCTGTCCCTATAATGACGGAATTACAAAAATGTCCTCCCCGAGACCGTAAGAGACCAAAGTCCTGTAATTTGCAGTTATACCCTGCAATCTTTTGTAATTCGGGCTACGCCCTTACTTCCCGCGTGGGTGCGGATCTTTGTACAGTCGACAATTCGCCGACAATCCTTGTACCCATTTGGGCCATAAATGCAATCTATGATTTCATATGTCTTCTTTATGCATTGACTGGGGAAATTACAAGAAAACCTCCGACTTGTCAAAATTACAAATATACCCCTCCTTCGTCCAAATTGACGGATGTGTGCCTTCTATGAAGCCCCTTGTCATTCCTTCGGTCCGAAAGTGTTGTCAGCTCAGTCCAACGCTCGGGTATCATCTCAAACCTATGTCTAGGGTCTGGTAAAATTACCAAAATACCCCTGTGACCTAAAAATGACCTCAGAGTCTTTAAAATCCTCCAGAAACGGCTTCCATGTCTTGGGGAGTCAGGAACCCGATCCTACTTCCGTTCCAGTTCAGAAATTTCATAAATACCCCTGGCCTGGGAAAATTACCACAATGCCCCTGGGGTGGTAAAATTACCAAAATACCCTCGGGGTCCAGAAAACTCCTCTCCACTTCAAAAACGCCTACGGCTTCCGCATATTTGTGTCTTTATTCCTAAATCTTAGGGTTTTGTTCAGACTTTAGCCCTAACTCTGTTAACATGTTGGTGGTAAATGAGTGGTCATGGAGAGTTTCTCGAGTGGGCCTGCCCTCCACATCAGAACCTCTATAGAAGACTTTGGAACTTCTTTGACAGTCAAGCAAAGGTGTTCGGACGTTAGGCCGATGTAAATCAACACTGACTCCGGTCAGTGGGGAAAGGTCCAGCACTCGAACCCAAATCGTCTGATATGACGCGGACACACGGAATCACCCTCTACTCAGATGGGGGGGGGGTGTTTCTTTTCAAAAAGAACGAAAATCTACCTTTTATCTACGATAAAAGTCGATTAAGATTTTTTCCGTGTCTCACAAAGGCATGTAGCTGTAAAAACTGTATCGATACCAGCTGGTGCCCGGAACAGTTTGGCCGATGTCATCTGGAGCCGGCCGGTATGTATTTAAAAAATAAAAAAGAGGAACCGGACAAATCAGCCGATTCCGCCCCGGTTCGTCTGTTGGGACCGGCCGATAAAGGCGTCCTCGATGCAGTCATGGGCTGCACATTGTGACAGCCGTGAGAGGAGCACCCGCAGGCCGCAGCACCAAGCCCCGGCCACCAGGAGCCCACCGGCCACCCTCACTGCCGGTGATTGCCTGGACTACCGTGAGGACCCGCAAGCCGCAACTGCAGGAGGCCGAGGAGCACCAGCAGCTGCAGGCTGCAGCACCCAGCCCTAGGAGCCACCGGCTACCCTTGCCGCCAATGATCGCTGCCCGTTGTCGACTTAGATTGTTGCTGACAAGCAAATTTTGCCACCGGCCACCAGATCTGGCCGTTTCTTTCCCTTATCAATTTTCCTGTCTTATATATATATATATATATTTACTTTGTTAATTTTAAATTCATATATTAATGTATAGGTGGGAACCGGTCCCAAAATCCCTGAACCGACTGGTCCCTGGTTCTTAGCAGTTCCGGGACTGGAACCGTGGAACCGGTTTTGCGAACCCTGGTTTTGATCGAGTGTTGTTCATAAGAAAGGGCTACCTAGACATAGGAGTGAAAATGCGACTGTGGAGTCACCACAGCATGGAGCTATCATTGTTTATGGAGGTTGGACAAGGATGAACCAGACTATTCCCATGTCAAAAGTGAGAAAAAATTATTGGGGCTATATATGTAGGGCTTAGATTCATAACTTTTGAGGTGCCTTTTAGGGACAAAATTGTGCGGACTTGGTCCAAGGTGGGAATATTTCATGAGGGTTGGATCCAATCATGACAATATGGTATTGGAGCAGGACTTGTGTAGTATGATGTGGGTTGGTCCATGGACAAACCAAGCAGAAGCTGGTGGGCTTGTAGTGATCCTGTCATGAGCCGTGCAGGAGGAGAGGGCTGCCAATTGGAAAGGGCTACCTAGATGTAAGGTTGAAAATATGCAAGTGGGGAGCTATGATGGTGTGCAGCTACCATTGTGTATGGGGGCTGGGACAGGGATGAACTGGATTAGTCTCATAGCAGAAAGCCTGGGTTGTATACATAGAGCATGGATTCATACTTTGTGAGGCATTTTCTCGGGACAACTGTGTGGACTTGGTTCAAAGCGGATAATACCTCACAAGGGTTGGATTTAGGTCTAATAGTTTCTGGTACACATCCAATTTTTGACTGGAAAGTTCTACTTCTAATACACTTGGGTATCAGCAAGAGAAGATTGTTCCTCACTTCCATGTCCATTTCTGAAATGTCAGAAATAGATCAAAAATTGGAGACCATTTGCCTATTGAGTGCCTGCTTGGGGATGCTTCGCTCCTGAGTGTGTGATCCTGATTGTAAATGGGGCAGGCTTTTAGGGGACAAGATGTAGCCATCCTATCATGATTAGATGGCTGGACTCCAGAGAAGCAGCCAGGCCCACCAAATGCCCCGTCTGCACCGTGGCATTCCTCTCTCTTTCTCTCTTTACATGTATGCGTGCACGCACACGCACATATATTAGAAGTCTATCATAGAATTAGATGGGGTCTCCTTAGCACCTTTTATTGTTCTTCCGTAGAGGCCAGCATTTGTTCAAGGCCTTCTTTTTGCAAATGCTAGAATTTTGCTTGCCCTGCCAACCTCCTTTGTGTATGGGACATATATGTGCCAGTCATCTTCCCAAGCACGAAACAACTTTCCGTCCAGTCATTGATCATCATCCAGTGACCCACCTCTCTTCAGAGTTTCAGAAAAGAAGAGAAAAGTCGATCCAGGTCTCTCCAGACTCCAGAGTCCAGCTCATTAAGTGAGGAAGCTCTCTACTGATTCCATCTACTGTGGTTTGCTGTGTGGAAGCAAGTGAAAAAAAGGGTTGTGGTCTTAGTTGACATATTCATTCTCAATTCCATCAACTGTGGTTTTCTGTGTGGAGGCAAGTGAAAAAAAGGGTTGTGGTCTTAGTTGACATATTCATTCTAATGTTCCCTGTCGAATTAGGGTTCTTCATGCAGATCTGCATCCCACTGAATACAGTTTAGTGATCCATAATGCATTCTTGATGTATACAGTATAATCAAGTATATCTGATGTACGTGTCACTAAAAGCTCTTATCTAAAGGAGATCTCGTTTGCCTGACATTTCTGAACCTGAATATTACATGGTAATGTGATTTAGATCTTGCTTTCGGTCAATTGAATCTGTTGTAGAGATGGAGTGAACTGCTCATGCATTTAATAAGCTCTTTGTTCCATGTGACATGGTAAATGCTCTTCTGTCTCTTAGAAAACATATCAAAACACATTTTGCCAGTATGGTCTGAATATGTTGTGGTTGATGTACACAAATTGCTTGCATCTATAAAAGTTCGATCACTTACTGGTTAGGTAAAAAGTTTGTATATGTTTGATTTCTAATTTGTTGCTTCAGAGTGCTGCCCTGGCATTGGACGATTCTATATTGGATGTCGATCAAGTTGAAAACTTGATTAAGTTTTGCCCTACAAAAGAGGAGATGGAGCTCCTAAAGGTTTGTCAAGCACTTAATAATCCTTGATCAACAATTCTTTAGATTAGTTTTTCATCTGCTATTGTGTTTGTTGGCATTCTTTTCTGCATTTGATCCCATCTATCTTTGTTTTTAACACCACCTATTAGGGCTACAGCGGTGACAAAGAAAACTTGGGAAAATGTGAGCAGGTATGAATTACACAGAAACTGGCTATAGATTACGTTTTGATGTAGATATTGAACAATTACCTTGTGGTTATCTTTTGTTTGCCAGC
The DNA here is from genome assembly GCA_022559845.1 of Amorphophallus konjac. NCBI lineage: Eukaryota > Viridiplantae > Streptophyta > Magnoliopsida > Alismatales > Araceae > Amorphophallus > Amorphophallus konjac. The sequence goes on along the minus strand of JAHNEJ010000169.1, from coordinate 162,727 downwards.
ATTTCATAATTACAGTGATAATATATTTCTTGACAACAACCATATTTCACAGTGCTTGTGAGAAATTTTATGCTCATATTGATCTAAACATAACTTGACAACAACCATATTTCACAGTGCTTATGAGAAATTTGGATGTAACATAACTAGATTAATGGAGGAGGACATGTAAGAATGTTCCTATCTACTTTCGCCAATGTGATCATGTTGTTGAGATTAGTAAATGAAAGTTTTATTCTATCATAATTGGATTGTCTTACATATTCATTTTTAGGATCCAGTGATTTCAAGAAAGATTGCCAGTTAAGAAGGGGGGGGGAATAGGTTATGTGTCCTGCAGTCAAACACTAACGTCCCACCGAACCCTGACTTGTGATAAGACTGTTCATGGAGTCACATTGATGTGCAGCTGGGCATTTTCAGGTTTCAGGGGGTTGGCAGCTGTTACTTTCCCCAGAGGATAGCTGAGCGTCAACAACCACATACTCATTAAAATAAGGGATAATATTAATATCAACTTGAAAGTTCTGATAAACTAAACAGAAGGACCAAAAGGACAATCACAGTATGATTTTGGCCACAAGAAAGACAAATTTGTATTAAGCAGTGACATTGTAGTCCTTCATGTCATGCTGTACTTATCAGCCTTTAGATGTATTGCATAAATCCGTCCATAGTTCTTTCACAGGCACCATCTCTGATTTTCCAGGTCTCTGGTCCCTACCTGCTAAGCACTCTTGAGATGTCTAGAAGGCAACTCATGTATTGCCAAATCATGTCAAAAGCATTCTTTTACCTTCTTAAAATGAGTTTGATAGCTTTCTAAAGAAAAACCAGACTATTCTTTTGCTTTATCCTAAATAGGTTTCCAATCTGATCTTCAAGAAATAGTCATCTTTAGTTGCACGTGTGACAACCTTGTGCATATCTTTGTCTTATTCTTAACATCTTCTCTCTCTCTGAAGTTGATTGTGATATGCAGATGATTGGTTCTTCTAGCAGATGTTTCCACTGCTTGCACTTTTCTTGAGCTCTCCTGGGAACATTCTCATCCAACAAAAAGCCCAGATTACTCGATTCATTTCACTTAAATGTAGTTTATTTTGTCTTGACAATTCTTTATGCCTGTTGACTCTGTATCTAGTTCTTGATAAATTGAGATACTAGTAAGCCTTTGGGTCTAATTTTTAATTTGCCATGCAAGGAATTTTGACTAATTTGAGGATATTTTTGTTTAAGCACCTATAAATTCATTATACAATTGATGTGAAATGACATTATTGGTTGATTTGGAAATATTGATGATGTTCTGTTTTACAGTTCTTTCTAGAGTTAATGAAGGTTCCACGAGTAGAATCGAAGTTAAGAGTATTTTCTTTCAAGATTCAGTTTGGCTCCCAGGTCATAGATCTTGACTATTGTGATCTTAAATTTTAGAAACCATCTGGCAAGTTCTATAATTGAAATTTCTTCCTACAGATTTCAGATTTTAGAAAGAGCTTAAGTACTATCAACTCTGCATGTGAGGAGGTACATTTTACTGGTTTTCTCTATTTCTGTGCAGTTTGCGTTTCAATCTGTTTCCTTCCTTGTACTCAATATTCTTTGCATGATGACATTTCAGACTCGGAATTCCATCAAGCTGAAAGAAATAATGAAGAAAATTTTGTTTCTTGGGAATACTTTGAACCAGGGTACTGCACGAGGTAAATAAATATCCTGAAGAAGTTTATTGTTATATTTGGTAGTTCCTTGTGCTTTTACCTTCTGGGAGGAAATTTCTATAGGTTATGCATTCTGTTATTAGTATAGCAACCACAAAATCTAATCATATTGTTGGCTTTCCAAAGGCAAGCTGTGTTTACTGCTGTTCTCATTCTAGCATCAATCTTTTATGTGATGCAAGATTGTTATTGTTGACTGGTAAAATTTTTAAGGTAGTGGGCCTTTGATGGGCCCCTGAAGGCCAGCTTAACGACAAGAATTACAGAAGCTAGTTAGAGACCTTATTGGTACTGTTGTATGTCATATTTCATTCATAAAGGACTTGTTCTTCTCTCCTGACAGGCTGACACGCGCTTAATATTTGTTCCTTTTTCGGTTATGCATTTCTGTGCTTAATTCCAATGATGATTGCTTACATTGTACAGGTTCTGCTATAGGATTTCGTTTGGATAGCCTTCTGAAACTAACAGATACTCGCGCTACTAACAACAAGATGACCCTCATGCATTACCTTTGTAAGGTACAAAATCAACTGCTCTTGTTTCTAGCTAAATGAATTGTTTGATCTGTGTAACTTGCAAAACTACTCTATGCAAATTGAGCTATTGAGGCATTGCACCATATCATCTGTCTACAGAGACATTTTTAAGTTTGTTTCGATTGATTAGGCTTGCCTCTGTCCTCTTTCACTCTCTTTGTTTAACCTTCTATCAGAGCACTTTTTACCTTGTTTCATCTCTCTATTTCAATTCCTCTTTTGTTAGCTATTCAACCCCTCTGCTTCAACCATCCATGTCAACGTTGTTGTTATGGAGTATATAGATTGGGAAGGTTCTCTAAGGTCTTCCGGAAAGGGGAGCCATACTTGTACATGACCCAGGTAATTTTTTTTTGAAGGTGGTATAAACCACATTTCATTACAAGAAAAAGGGTTACAGCGGAGATCAGAAAAAACAACACACAAAAAACAGAAGTTCTACCAAGGGGATAGAACACCCACCAATCTCCCACTCCACACCCCACAAGACAAGGAAAATTTACATGGTGTATTGTTTCCACCCTAGTAATCTATACAGGGAGGAGATCGCTGACAAGATATCCCTCTAATAGTGAAGTGCCAGTCCATCAAGCAGTTGATGCAGCTTTGAATAATAGTAGATGGGTGCTTAAACTCTCTAAAAATTATATTGTTTCTTTCCCTCCATATGGCCCGGAGCATGGCTGGGAAGCACATACCCCAAGGTCCTTCTCTTGCTTGATAGTATTAAGAAGCTCCTGTTCTGTGCACCAGTCTTCCATGTGATTCTTGATTTGCCATTGAACCTTGGTTGTTAAGAAAAATTGACCCCAGACCGTCCGAATAACCCCACAGGAAGAACAGGTGGTCCAAGCTCTCTAGGAAGCATCCACAGAAAATGCAATAAGTCCTTATACCAGGTTTGGATTTATGGACTCTATCAGCAGTGGTGATTCTTCTCCAAGCCAATTTCCAGAAGAAGATTCTGATTTGGATGGCGGGTTTGACATTCCACACTTGCTTATACCATGGAACTCTCCGACCTCATTGCAGCCGGATAATGGTACTAGATCTGGCAGAAAACTTCCCTGCTCTCTCCCATTTTCAAACCCTTGAATCTCTACATTCTGGGGATAATTTCTGATTGTCCATCAGGTATGAAAACTGCAAGCACTCTTGCCACTCAGCTTCATTCAAATTTCTTCTGAACTGGATTCTCCATCCCGGACTGTCTCGTACCTGCGACCAGACCTCAAACACCTTGACTCCTGGCCTACTAGCAAGAGCAAATAGGTTGGGGAAGGATTCTCTGAGAGGAGTGTTCAGCAGCCAGGGGTCTTCCTAGAAATAAGACTTCTTACCATTCCCTAGACAAATGAGGGACGGGCATCTATAGAAGTCCCTAACCTCATTACATGTCTCCAAATAGTAGACAAGTGATGGTTGATAGGAACGTTGAGAACCATCTGTTCCCACCTCCCAAATACTTGTTCACAATAATAGATCTCCATAAAGATGACTCATCCGTGTCATTTCTCCACAATCATTTCAAGAGCAAGACTTGATTGATTGTTTCAATTGGAGTTAGGCCAGCTCCATCTTCTTCTTTGGACCTACAAACACACTTCCAGGCAATAGGGTGGGCACCTTTCTCTTCTGGCCCTTTACCTTTCCTAAAGAAGGATGCTCTCATGGATTCCAACCTGCAGCAGACATTTTTTGGAGCTTGAAGATAGACAAAAGGTATATAGCAATATTAGGGATGCTGAACCCCACAAAATTTGTAGTATTTTTCTGGTATTTCAGAAATTTTCTGAAAATTAAAGGTAATATGTGATGGCAAGAAATGATATAAAATCATCGCCGTTGTATAAACACCTCTGGGATTCCGTCGGGCGGGGTTATTCACATAAACCGTACGTGTCCCATACATGGGAGTTTTATCAAACAGCTTGTGGGCGGCATGAAGCCACGCACCCATTCAGTAAACTAGCAACAAAAAGGTCAATTCGGTCCTTTAGACCGTCCTCGGTGGTCGGGGGAGTGGTCCTTGCATCACAAAAAGGGTGGACAGCAAGGGTTCCTCGGAAGAAAACAAATCAAAAAATCCAAGTGCTGCAACCCTGAGCTCCCGGCAATAAAAAAATTGCTTGAAAGGGACAGTCGAGCTTTTTATAGCTTTCGCATGGGCTACAAGCCGACCACCCCTCCTCCCAATCTCCCCCTCTTTGCGCAAACCCACCGGAGAGATCTCCCTCCAGTCGTGCAACACCGGAGGGACCTTTTTCTGGTTGCGCAGAACCGGAGGGAAGCCCCTCCAGTTGCGCAGCAGACCAACCGGAGGGACTTTCCTCGGTCGTGCGGAACCGAAGGGAGGTCCCTCCGGTAATATACAGCTGGAAGGAGTCCCTCCAGTTGCATATTGCACCGGAGGGACCCCCTCTGGTAGCAGACAACCGGAGGGAGCCCCTCCGATTGTGCATTGCACCGGAGGGACCCCCCTTCGGTAGCATACAACCGGAGGGAGTCCCTCTGGTCCCCTCTCTCTCATACAAAAAAAAAGAAGAACAAAAAAGACTTACCCATTGGAGGGAGGTTCCCCCTCCCCCTCCTCACCTTCCATCAGAGGCAAACCAAAAAGATCAACCGGAAGGACCATCCCTCCTCTTCACTCCCCAACTCCTATAAATAGGAGAGGCTGGCCAAGGAAGAATAGACGGACTTCAACTTGGACCTTGGAGAGAATCCTTGAAGACTTGCTTGGAGCGCCCTGTTCAAGGGTTGAAGAAGACAAGGGGAAGAACTTGGAGGAGGTCTTCACTTGGAAAACCAAAGCTTGAAGACCTCTGGAGTCGTAGACTTGCCTTGAGCACTTGAAGACCTGCGCAGGCACTGTTGGGAGCGGTCTCTCCTGTTCAAGACCTAAAGAATCTGTTGAAGGCCAAATTGTGTAAAAACCCTCAAGTTAGGGTTTGTTGACAAAATACCTCTGGCATGAGGAAAATTTCTTGTATGTCATGGGAATTGTTCTTGAATGATGGAAGAATTATGTGAAACCCCAAGTTCTGAGACTTTGATGTCAATTTATGGGAAAAACCTTGCAAAAATTCAGAAATTACAGTTTTACCTTGAAGTCTTGTAAAATTGCATGAAAACTCATGTAATTGAGGAATAATATTGAAAATTTCAAAATTCAAGGAAAATGTTCAAGTTTGCAGAAATGTTCTTCAAAATTGGAGGGAAGTCCTTGCTTTGCTCAGAAATCCCAAAAGTTGCAGTTTTATGCTGGACTTTTGCAAAATTGCATAAATGCCCAGGAAGATTACAGAAAACTTAGAAAGCATGGAAATCGCACAAGAATGTTCTGATTACTTTCTAATTGTGATTTTACCCTACTTCAAGGGAAAATTGCAAATAAACCCTACTTTAAGGGAAAATGACAAATATGGTTCTCCTCGGAGTTAATCCCTCACATCGCAATGGATGTTGTAAGGGTTAAAAAAGTATCTTTGGCATTAATCAAAGCTGTTCGGACTTGTATCGCTGTAAATTAACACCGACTACGGTCGGTGGGGAAAAATCCAATACACCAACTCTCAATCATCTGTTAAATATGAAACATGGAAATAATTTTGCATGCTAATCACTTAGGTAAAACATATGCATATTTATCCAACAAATGGATATTTTAAAATTAATTTTCCGCACGTGTTTAAACAAGGGAGCACTGTTTTGGATAGAGCCATTTGCCTCGAGCTGAAAGCAGATTGCCTTTCCAAGTTGCAATGCGATCACCAACTTTTTTGACAATAACATTCCAGTCTGAAGCTTTTAATTTGCCACAAGTGAGAGGTAGTCCAAAGTATTTAATCAGGAAATTTTCACATTGGGCACCTAAAATCTGAGCAATGAAGTGTTTGTCTACTTCCTTGATGTTGATCCCGACAAGTTCGTTCTTCTTAAAATTAATCTTGAGGTCAGTAACTGCCTCTGACAATCTAAGCAAGATCCTCAAATTGATAAGCTTGTCAATATTAGCTGAGGCAAAGAGGATAGTATCATCCGTGAACTGCAGATGAGTAACCTCTTCAACAGAATTACCTATAGAGGCCTCGGAGATCAGTCCTGCTGTCCTTGCTTTCTTTTACATAGCACCCAACACTTGACCTACAATGACAAATAGCAGAGGGGAGTGAGGATCCCCTTGCCTAAGGCCTCTGGGGCACCCAAAGAAGCCGTGAGGAACCCCATTCACTAGGATAGAAAATTCAGCAGTCTGAACACAATATCAAATTCATTCTATCTACTGGTTTTTAAATCCCATCCAATGAAGAATATGAAATAAAAAGTCCCAACTGATTCTATCATATGCCTTCTCGAAGTATAGCTTAAAAAGCACACATTGTTTCCTTTTAGCCTTCTATTAATGCATCATTCATAAGCAGCCATGAAATTATCCTAAATATACCTGCCTGAGATAAAAGCTGATTGGTTGGTGTCCACAAGGCTGTTGATGACTGCCTTCAACCTGTTCGCCAGAGCCTTGGTGATAGTTTTGTAGGATCCATTCAGCAAGCTGATGGACGATAGTCATTTATAAATTCAGCATTATCTTTCCTGGGAATTAGCACAACACTGGTGGAATTGAAGCATCTAATTGCTGCCGGGTTCCTCTGAAATTGTAGGACTGCATCCATAACATCTCCCTTCACCACTTCCCAAAAATGCTGATAGAAGCCCATTGAAAACCCATCAGGCCCGGGGGATTTATTAGGATCCATGCTGAAGATAGATTTTTTAGTCTCCTCCTCTGAGAAAGGTCTGATGAGACTCACAGCTTCAGATTCAGAGATCTTGTTAAACTCCTCACTAGGAACCCGAGGTCTGCAATCTTTTTCTTCTTTGAAAAGAGCCTCGTAATGGTTGAGAATAGATTGCTGAATGTCTGTCTCAGTGTGAATAAAATCATCCCCATTTTTCAGTCTGTGGATGCTAATAAGCCTCCTTTTGGAACTGGCCATAGCATGAAAATAAGCTGTGTTACTATCGCCTTCTTTAGCCCATTGTTCCTTAGCCCATTGTTTCCGTTTCGTTTTTATTTATTTATGAAAGACATGTGTTCCCCCTGCTTTCTGTAGAGGTTACCAGTTTGTGGTCAGCAATAATGAGATAACACAGCTGGTGCTTGCATCCTGTAGGAAGTAATAAATATTTCCATCAGGGGAATTTTGGTCTTTTTCTTTATCATTTCTTGATTAGTTAGCTGTGTCAAGTTGTTCTTTGTTCTAATCTTATTGTCATGATGTCCATCCCCACCCTACCAAATAGTCTTTGGTACCACATCACATATAAAAGTGAAGAATAGGTTGCAACACAAACTGTTGAAAAACCGAATAAAAAACTGTTTGGAGGGGTCATTGGTCTGTGGCTTGCAGCTTGAGCCTTGTCATGTCTTCTTCCTCTCAACTTCTTGTTTCTGTCCCTCTCACCCTTATGCATTTTTCTGCATGCTATCAACGTCTTCCTCTCAACATCTCATCTCCTCAACCCTCCCCACCCAACCCCCTGCAGTGCTCTACATCACGTGGGTGGTAGGTAGAGTTTGCCGCCGATCTTTGACACATTGCCTCTGGAATAACTTACTCACTGAAGCCATGTTTACCTCCTGTAGGCCTATGTGCTGGTGTATAGCCCACTTCCCCGTCTCCTTGAGAAATGTAAGGCAATGGCACTGATGGATGCAGATGTCTCTCCTTGAGCAAATGTAAAGCATACACAAGAAGGATAGTGATGGGCCCATCCTTCCACTTAGTAAACTGACTGTATAATTTGAGTGTAATCTACATTTCTGAGTGTAGGAAAGCTGGATCACAGCAAGGTCTAGATCTGTCAAAACGAGAGTTTTTTTTAGTCTATGTAGAACCTTTTCAGTCAACAAGCTTTTTCTTTGGTCTCAATGTTTGGAGGGAGAGGCATATACACTTCTTGCAAGTGGAAGCATAGCCCTTACAGACTTGAATCTTCCCACAGGAGCGAATGTTTCTTGGTAGTCAACCCCAATGTTTGGAGGGAGAAACACTAGTCATGAATGAATTCTTTACATCAAGCTGGAACGAATTCCCGGAGAAGTGGAAGCGTAACCCTTACAGACTTGAATCTTGCCACAGGAGCAAATGTTTCTTGGTAGTCAACCCCATGGCTTTACATAAATCTCTTTGCTAAGTGTTGCATTATACCTTACCACTGCACCCTCAGCCTTGTATATGATTGAGAAACTAACTAGACAGCCAGGGCAAAAGGGAGAGGCTGCCCTAGATTTGTCAGAACCCTAAGTCTAGGGGTTGAACTCTGTTGGAGCAGCTTGAGATTGACACAAGCAGATGTACAATTCTTATTCTCCAAAAAGGTATAGAGGGAGATTTGGGAGTCCTTGCAAACTCTTGTATTAACTATCTGCTTTAAATGTAAATACATATTACATGTTTCTTAAATGATGTTACCAGGTAAAAAGTGCCTGTAAAACCACTTTAAAAAAAAGTGCCTGTAAAACAGTATCTTTGGCAAAGAGACAGCAGTCGTGATTTTTTCTTTTTAACTTCGTAAGTATGCATTTGAATAATTTACATGTTATATGCGAATTAACTATGGGCGGGCCTTACAATGAAAGATTAGATATTCATAATAGTTTTGCAACTTGCTTTTAAATCCTCTTCAATGTTGGATACTGATACTAATGCTTGTAGCAAATTCTGGATTGCAACAAGGTGGGGTGCCTTTCACTTCTAAATAGGGCAAATCCTATCAGATTAGTGGGATGATTCTTTTCATTGTTTTATGAGAGATCAGTATGATTGTTCTTGTTGCTACATTCTTTTTTCCCTTACCAAGACCAGTTTCCAATTCTATTTGGAACCTTTGAACATTGGGCATAACTTGCAGAATCGGTAAGAGTATCTTCTAAGTGGATTAAAGAATTTATGAAAGGTTAAAACTCTTCTATCAATTTTTGCATCCTCGGGAATTTGAGAGCAGTATGCAAGTCCTTGAAATTCTTTAATCCTAAAACATTCTCCCCATCCGTCGGCTGATGTTAGATGGCTTTCATGATTTTCATTATACTTTTGTACTCAAGCCTCAACATAGTCCTAACCTTTACTTATCTCATGATGCGGCCAATTCCTTTGTTCTCACTTTGCAGCATGTCTACAGATGGCTTCTATGATTGCTCTAGTTTTCTTTAGTTGATATATTTATATTTTCTGTGTAATTGCTCTGGTTTATGTTTTTCATGGCTGCCAATCTTTGTGTTATTCGACTCAGGTGCTTGCCTCTAGGTCACCCAATCTTCTAGACTTCCATCAAGATTTTGTCAGCTTGGAAGCTGCATCAAAGGTTTTGTCCACCGGTTCATCCTTAGTTGCAGATTTCTTATAGTGTATTTTTTTTCATTGGAATATTCTTTTGTGACAGATACAACTGAAGCCCTTGGCTGAGGAGATGCAGGCTATAACTAAGGGGTTAGAGAAGGTGGAACTTGAGCTGACAGCATCTGAAAATGACGGCCTTGTTTCAGATGTCTTTCGCAAGGTATTCATTCATACATTTATTTGAGCCACATCTGAAACCATCTTATAAGCATGCAACTAGTTGATTATGTATAACATGCTCTAATGCATGTAGATAAACATTGTCCATATGTTAGATGCTATTGTATGGATAATTGTTGGCTGATTTAGAAGATTACTCTATATATTCAGGCAAATGATTGTCTTTGTAAATGCTGACACTTTTCATTTAGCATCTTTAGCTTCCCAACGTTTTCGCATTTCCACCCTTGTTGTTGGATCACAACTCTATTTTTTTTTCGGAAGTGGATGGAACCACATCATTTATAAAAGGAGAAGAATGTACAAGTAAGAAGGGAGTAGTACTCAAAAACTCCCCCATACAAAAGAAGAGGCAGAGGCCTCCCAACCCATGCAGCAAAGGTAAAATTATGAGAATTACATTTGTCCACTATACAAAGTGTCCCCCCAACTTTTCACAAAATAGAAAATCAAATCCAGACATTTTGCAGGATCTTGAGTTTCTCTTCTGAAAATTCTGCTTCTCCTTGCCCTCCAGATGATCTGGAAGGTTGCATGCAAGATTAGCCACCATGGCTGGCAATCAATCTTGGTGCTCCACTGCACCTACCAATTTTTGATGAATTTTTCCACAGTGCCTTCAACAGGTTTGGCACATGTGAACTTAGTGAAGATATGCTGCCAAACTTCAGTAGCAAAGTCACAATCTATGAATAAGTGGTCCGGAGATTCCTCTTCCTTCCCCAACATGCTGCACACGTATCCATCCCAGCCATAAACCTGGACAGCCTATCCCATGGGGGGAGACGGCAAAGGGATATCCTTAAGAGGAGCAACTCTGTTGATGCAGTAAATAGAATTTTTAGATGCTCACTGATCAAGCACTAGTTTCTGTCAGTTTTAGCTACTCTGGTGTAGATAAGAAATCTTGTGATGTAGTGTTCCCACACAAAATATGAAACCCATTCAGGTAACCAATGTTTCCCCTTACCTCATAGGGCTAGTTCCTGCTTCCATCAGGCATCAGCTTAGATACTCCATGAGGTGATGCGGGACGGACACGCAACTCGACTCCAAATGGATATGCGATCCTCGGACTCTAAGCAAGCTCGCGATCGTCCTAACGAGGGAAGCGTCGGACGTGCGCGGTTGAGAAACCGGCAAAGAGTTAGGGTGGTCAACTCATAAATTCGTGTCCGGATCGGGTCATGGGACGGTCTCGCTCTCTCTCGCAGCAGCGGTTATATAAAAAGTATAGCGAGTTATGATCCTAGCATGCTCTCTAGCAGCGGCATAAGGAAATATATACGAAATAAAGTAAATGCCGAGATGGGAGCGAATACGATACCTCCACGCTACCGGGCGTGGGGAAGACGATCCCGGCCGAACTCGTACTCCCGGAATAATAATTAAATAAATTACAGCAATGATTATGAATGCCCACTCCACGCAGGGAGGTAAAGGGCGACACAATGGGACCCGGGAGTAGCGGGTTCGGGTTGACGGGCAGCTTCTTGTGGAGCTTCGGCGGCACACGTACTCACGATCGTGGGACCCACGTGCTGGTCCAAGGGGCCGTGTGGGACCGGGGTGGCACCACTATGGTGGGGACGCCTGGAGGGGCGCTCCCTGGGACGGCGGTACGCTGGTTCGCCGGTCGGAGGCCGGGCGGCCCCGAACTTCACTTGTCGGAGTTGCTGCCCACGGATCTGAACTGCTGTTTCAGACCCGCGCGTCCCGACGAAATCCACTGCTGCGGTCACTCCCGTCATCGGATCGACGCACAAGAGGTACCGATGGAAAGCTAACTCAAAATCCTTCGGTCCATGGCCGGAGCAAGAATCTTGAATTTCCCGTTGATGACCTTTGTCGAATTTTCAAGCTGCTGACTCACAGGATCTGAAAACTCAGGGCAGAGGTACTTTTTTCTGAGAGTTGGCGTTGACCGCAATGTAGACCTCCGAATCAGAAGATGAGCTCTTCATGAAAGTTGTAGAGGCCGAAGAGAGGAAAACGGGGATATACTTTATGGAAGGTTTGGTGGAAGTTTAGATTTTTTGTGGATTTTATACTGACTCGGGGTCGGATCTGGACAGCAGAGACAGAACTGAATTTGGGGAAAAGACAATTTCTAAAATAAGTAGAGGGCTTTTGAAATTCGACGAAAATTTGTGGAGGATGGGGATGGTGGACAGAACCTCCAATAAATTTAGAGATTCCAACAAAAATCAGAAAGGGGGTCGAAAGGGGGAAGAACTAAGTTTCTGCTACACAGATCTGAAAAGGGACAGATCTGGAAGACAGAAAGACACGAAAATAGAAAAATATAAAACGAAGTCTAAATGACGTGATTTTTTTACTGGAGGTTGGGAATCAAGAGAGAAACCAATCCTGAAAATCTCAACTCCAGATGATGTCGGAATTGGGAGTTAAAATTCTCGTAGTGAACCCTTGTCCAGCAAAACAGAACCCAGGACAGCACTTCAGATCTTGCTTCGCGGCGGCTCGATGGCGGCACGAACGGCGGCGACGGTACCAGAGATGAATCTAGAGATAAGAGGGGCTAAGAAAGAAGGGGTCTACACCCTGAAATGCAGAGGGAGGAAGGAGGAACCAGAGGGAGAGAGGTAGGGGGCGCACCAAGCTCTTGGCATACACAAAATTTTCTTCTTCATTAATTCTAATAAAATGGAATTACAAGCTATTTATATGAACTGTAAAAAGACTCAAAATGACCCTAGATCTAGAATTAGGGAGGGTAAATAAAGGATAGAACTAATTAGTTCTAATCAAATATTTTCAAAAAATAAAAATATGACTAAAATGGGGGGCGCCCCCTTGACTAGATAGGTAAGGTAGGTGGCCACCCTTTGAAATTTTCAACCACTTGTCTCTCATGTGTCCAATTGACCTTTTAGATGTCAACTAGGACTTTGACCAGCCCCACATGGACCCATATGACTTATGTGGACCAATGGGGAAGGAGTGAGGGCCCCCTTGCTGGACCTACTGACAATTTGCACAAAAATTCAAAGAATCCAAGGGAATGACACATTGGCTTATAAAGTCTTACAATTGCACATATATTTTTTCAAGGATATAAATGTAAACTAAAAGGACACAAATGTAAAATAAAATGTCAGTGCTCGACGTCGATTCCCATCATGAGGACTGTTGGATGTAGCATTATATATTTTTTCTTTTATGGTCCATAGATACTGAGAAAGAAAACTCTATGTGGATTAGTCTACTTTGCGTTTTATCAATAATGATGGAAAAAACATTCACATGAATAGTTACCTTTTAAACCTATTAGCAAAGGTAGGTATTTGACATATGTTGTATGTGTCTGGCGCCCTTTTTAAGTTTGCGAGTGAAGACAGCATTTTCAAGCATGATTTCTTTATAGAGCACTGTTGAACCCCACAAAGTTTGTAGTATTTTTCTGATATTTTCAGAGATTTTCAGAAAATTAAATGTATCATGTGATGGCAAGAAACGATACAAAAATCGTCGCTGTTACATAAATGCCCTTGGGATTCTGTCGATATCTATATAAACCCTATGTGCTTTCATGCATGGGAATTTCATCAAACACCTTGTAGGCCGTAGGCGGCATAAATCCACTCACACACAGCAAATCAACAACAAATTAGTCAATCCGGTCTTCGTAGACGGTCCTCGGTGTCCGGGAGAGTGGTCCCTACGCTGCGACAAGGGCGGACAACAAGGTATCTTCAAAAGAAAACAAACAAGAAAGCTTCCACGAGATGCAACGCTGGATTTCCAGCAATAAAAAATTGCTTGAAAGGGACAGGTGAAAGGAGATTTTATAGGTTTTAAAGGCCAGCAGGACCACCTCCCCCCTTCTGGTTTTTGCGCAAGCACTGGAGGGACCCCCTCTGGTTGCGCAGACACCGCAGGGACTCCCACCCCCTCCGGTTGCGCAGCCACCGGAGGGACCCCCTCCGGTTGTCCCTTCGGCTGCGAAATGCACCGGAGGGAGTTCCCCCGGCCGCTCGCAGGCGGAGGGAGGTCCCTCTGGCCTCTCTCTCTCTCATACAAATAAAAAAAGGAAAAAGACGAAAAGAAAACAAAAAAACTTACCCACCGGAGGGAGGTCCCTCCTCCTTAGCTCTCTTATCGGAGGAACAACACCTCTTCTTGCAATTAATGCTGTAGCAAGTCACTGAGGCTGGCCCCTCCTCTTCACTTCCCAACTCCTATGAATTGGAGGGGTGGGACTTCACTGGACTTCACACGGGTGCAAAGCTTGGAGAGCTTGAAGACCTTCCTTTGAGCTTGAAGAGGTGCGCAAGAGTCTTTTGGAGCAGCCCTGTCCAAGACTTGAAGGCCCCTTTTGATAACCGGGTGAGGGTAGGTTAATCGACCCCGAAGGGTCGATTAACTCACCCGACCCAGGTTAGACATGCATGCGTGAGGGGGAGGCGAGGGGGAGGCGGTGCCCACCTGCTCCCCGGTTGCGCTAATCGGCCGACAAGCCGGCTATCAAAGCGGCCCGAAGAGTTTTGTTGAAGGCCAAATTGTATAAAAACCCTCAAGCTAGGGTATGTTGACAAATATACCTCATGCATGAAAGTTGTTGAGTGATGAAAAATCATGTAAAGCCCAAAGTTCTGGGAATTCTATGTCAAATTATAAAAAAATGCTGTTAAGTCCAAAAATTGCGTTTTTGTCCCGAGGTCTTGTCAAATTGCACAAATACCCAATTAATTCAGAAAAATCCTGAAAATTCCGAAATTGAAGGAAAAATATTCCAGTTTGTAGAAATGTCCTCCAAATTTGGGGAAAAGTCCTTGTTTTGTCCAGAAATCCAAAAAATGCAATTTTACCTTGGAGTTTCGCAAAATTGCATAAATACCCAGAAAAATTACAGAAAAATCTTGAAGACACAGAAATTGAACAAGAATGCTCTGATTATCCTGAAATTGTGATTTTACCCTCATATAAGGGAAAATTACAAATAAGCCCTAGTTTAAGGGAAAATTACAAATAAAACCTAGCCTATGAAAAGATTGCAAAAATACCCAAAACATGGGAAATCAAGTGCATGCTCTTGAGTCCACTAAGGATATCAACCATTGCAAATATATCCCTGCCTTAAGGCATGGAGGTCCTCTGATTAAACCTTTGATATCACAATGGATGTTGTAAGGGTTAAAAAAGATCTTTGACAGCTAATCAAAGGTTTTCGGACTTGTACCGATGTAAATAAGCACCGACTGTCGGTGGAGAATAGTTATGTACATGAACCATAAATCATCTGTTAAACTTAAAACGCGGGAATAATCATGCACATGCTAGTTACATTTTTTTTTAAATAGAAAGACTGCATAGCCGCAACCGGTCGAGTGCACTCCCTTCCAAGGAATGGAGTGGGCTCACTCCTCCAGGCGACCAAAACAGCCCAAGAGATTTTTATTAAGTAATTCATTGATGTACAAAGTCACCGGGGCATACCCCTGAAAGACGCACATGCTAGTTACATAGCTAAACAAATGTGCATTTTTTTTTTTGAACAAATGACACCTATTTTTTCCGTTAATGTTTCCACCTGAAACAAGCACACACCAGAAAACAGCATAAGATATGCCTCTTCTCCTTTGTCTTTTTTCCACCTATTACTAAAAGAGTATTTTAAACATCAATTTCAAACCTAAAAAATTGAAATGAAAGGAAATCACTCTTATAGTTCATCTGAAGCACATGAAAACATGTCTGTTGCATTTTTTATTCAACGAATTTTGGGTTATTATTATTTGCATGATTTTTTATCCCCCCCTTTTTTTGGAGAAAGCCTTTTACTTTGGGGATTTCTGAAACTAGAGGCCAGTGTATCTGTATATGAACCTTGACTTTGTTGCACCTAATTAACATATGAACAAACATTCCGCCATTCTGAGTCAAGCATAACACAACTTGACACTAACCAGTTCTGTCAGCTTATAATGTGATTATTCCTATTTTATCATTTTTTTCTCCTTGTATGGTGTTTAAGTTCATATTAGGATGGACTTCTGCCTGTGAATCAGTTTACTGATTTTTTTCTTCCATTTAATTTTATTCCACTTAGACACTGAAGGAATTCATGGTTGTTGCTGAAGCTGAAGTTAAATCATTGAAATCACTCTATGCTACAGCGGTATGCCACCAATCTCTCTACATAATTACCCATGATGATAATATCCAGCATGTATAACTGATGTTATATGACTTTGTGATCCTGTTGATTGTGTTCAGGGCAGAAATGCAGATGTACTTGCACTCTACTTTGGTGAAGATCCTGCTCGTTGCCCCTTTGAACAAGGTGAGTTTCATTTATATGCAACAGTTGATACCAGTTGCAATAATTGCATTACATTTGGTGCTCTCATATCTTCTTCATTTTGTGAGGTTTGATATTCTTGTGCTATGGTTTGTTTTTGGCATATGGTTAATGACATGAAATTTCTTTCTTTTTGTTTCTTGTGTCATTCTTGACTCCACCCATGGGTATGTATTTGACAAAGTCTTAGGCTCTCTGTCTCCCACGTGCGTGACAATTTGATGACATGATTTTGTTCACTTGATATGGTAAAAATACTATTATCAATGAAGAAACAATCTTACAAATGATAAATTCGTCAAGATGTTGCACATGATAATAACTTGGATTACTGAAAACTGGTCTGTCACTCTGTTGGGATTTGATAATTCTGTATTATCTAATGTTATTTATTTTGTGTCATCTACTTCTTTTAATCTTATTCTCCAGTTTACACATTAAGTACCAATCAGCTCAACGCAGGTCCACGAACTTGGCTTCTTTGTTCCAGATATTGCCACCGAAGCTGATTCTGATCCAACACAGACTATTGTGTTGCAATTGTTTCAATATGCTTTTTTACTTGTTTTCTTGGAGGGGTATGACTCTTTTATCATGCCAGGAAGTATATGTTGTACAACCTACCAGGGTTGGCCAAATTGGATCGGATTGGGCTGTCCCATCACATTTCAGTCAAATAGAGCTGACCCCAATTCCCTGATCCCTGACTTTCATCAGGGATCAGCTGGGCTGGGCAGGTCAGCCTAGAATCATGTCAGATCAGCTGATCCCTCACGGCCTCACTAGCCAGGTCCCAAACCTCCCCTCCTAGTTCCCCATTCACCACCGTCAAAGGGAAAAAAATATAAACAGATTAGAAGAACTAAAGAAGAACAAATGACAAAGAGGAACAAAATACTTACCTGCTATGCTGTCACTACCATCTGTCACCATTGCCTCCGCTGTCCAGCACGCCTGCCACTGGCCTGTCGACTGGCCTGTCGCTGCTGATGTTGCAACCACGAGGTCTGGCAGGCTACCACCTCCTCCTGCAAAGGAGGAGATAAAGTAGGGTAAATCATTTTCCTCTCTGCCCCTGCATCTTTTTCCACCTGCAAAAGAAGACTCTGGACAAGGTGAAGTAGGATGGGTTTTAAATTTGCACAAAGCCTCTGCACACTAGCTTGTATAACTTTTAAACCTTAAAAATAAAAAAAAGCTCTTGGCCCATGTCATCTGGGGATCAGTCTTGGATCAGCTGATCCGGATTGGTTTCCAGGCCACCAATCCAAGCCCAATACCTTAGCTGGCCTTCTTTGCAACCTACGAAATTACGTAAAGATTGGAATAGTCCCACATTAGAAAGGATAACCTATGTCAGTAATCCTGCACTGGAAAGGCAAATGGTTTGGAGCTGGATGCTTTAATAGCCTAATAAGGGATGTGTCTAGTCAATGTTCTTTACGAAGTGAATACACTCTGTCATGATCCTTAAAATTGAAATATAATACTAATCAACTTTTGTGGAAAATATGTGAAATCATCAATGGGCCTATAGTTGTTGATTTGTCATGGGAGCTTGGCCTCCTGAACAGTTTGCAAGGGTGAGGGACAGTTAACAATGGACCTTCATAAAGTGGGCATCATTAGGGCCTTATTCAAAGAAAAGTTTTTGAAAGATGTGCTGCTAAAAATTGTCACAAGAATGTCCTTGTTGTAATGTCATAATGACAATGCCGCTACCTATAGAAAGTTGCCGTGAAGACATTGCTAGTAAAGCAAGTCATGAGATTGTTGTCTACATCCTGAAGGATACTTCATGAGGAGTTCAGCCCTTTGTGCATAGGATGTGTGCGTGTGTGTGTGTGTGTGTGAGAGAGAGAGAGAGAGAGAGAGAGAGAGTAGAGCTAACAAGTAACTCTTCCCGTCCCACCCTTATTGTCAGATGTTATGGTAGAGAGAAAGAAGAACCGACAAACTTTTCTCTTTTCATCTTCTCCATGGCAGCTTGTGAAGTAGAGAGGCACCTTTCATGGTGATAGCCTAAATCCCCTCCTTTTTTTCCCCTTTGGTTCTTTTCCATCTCTTCTTTCTAGTACAACTAATGGCTGGTATCTGCAACTGCTGCAGGCAAAAGTTCATGTGGTAATAAGGGAAGCCAACATCGCCGTGAGGACAGTTTCCTGTTTCCCAGATGCTGAGACAAACTGCAAGGGAACCTGGTATTGCTCCAGAACCTGCCACTTGATGGCTGAATACTGACAGGAAGCTTGTCACTCAGGTCTTTGGGGATGAGAGGGCTATTTGTGCGAAGGGACAAGACTATGATACTGTGGCACTGTCTGGGGTTTGGGTAGGAATGAATCAGATGAATCTCATGTAGGAAAGAGAAAATTTGTTGGGCTATATGTCAGGCTTAGATCTAGAACTTGTGAGATATCTTTTGAGGATAACATTGTGTGGGCTGGGCACAAACTTTTGATACCTCATAAAGGTTGGATCTAGCCATGATGCTCTCTCTCTCTTTCATGTAAACAATTAAAAAACAGAAGATATTCGACCTTCCAAAAATAAAATAGGATATGAACACAATCAATAATGCTGTCAATGGGCTGGGCCAGGCCAAGGCCACTCATGGCCTGACCAAGGTCCATGATAAAAGCATGAGGCCCTGCCCGACCCAAGTTCTGTTACTAAAGCTGAGTTTTGGATCAAATTTTACAAAAAGCTGTCGGGGATTGCTAAAATTCCTTTTAAGTTTGGACAAGATGCCAAGGTAAACACTGCCAAGTATTTTATCTTCCTTTGACTGTCAAGTTGGGATCCCATTGCGGGGATCTCTTCACGCTGACATTGTTATGTACCTCAATGAGAGTTTGAGAGATATTTGATTCCTCTCAAAGAAGTGAAAGAACCATGATACATATGAGAACAGATCCTGTTTTGCTAATGTTTGGAAAGGTAGTCAAGAAAGTTTTCATCATGGTCCTGGAGCCAGTTAAGTAGGGTGTGTCTGGTGGAATTGGATACCGTGACGAGTTTGATTTATGGAACTATAATCAGTTGAGAATCAACACCACACAAAAAGAAAGCAAGTCTATCATACCTCTGCCTTCAAAAAGAAATGAGAATAATAAAGAAATTAAATTTCTGCACGGTAACAGAGTCCTGCCCAACCCACATGGGTGAGTAGCTCCTGGATCATGATCATTACAACACCGATTCAAAACTAGGCCCAACGAGGCATTTTACTCATTTACTGGGTTAGGTTTTTGAAAACTAGGCAGGACAATGCGGCAGAGCCCTATGCCAGTGGTCTGCTTAGTCACATCTTTGTCTACTCTATTGATCTGTTTGTTTGTCCATGTCAATAAAGGAAAATCCTCTCCACCAAAGTTCCAAGACCTAGTACTCATTCACAATTTTGTTAGTAACGAACAACAGTAAGTAACCCCCTGGAAAGTGGTCTCCTTTATACATCGTGGTTTTTGAAAATAACAATTAGATAAATAAATTTTGAACTGGTATCTGCGCTAATAGAGTCACATTTACAGATCATGGGTTCTTATTATTGTTATGTGAGTGCTGTGTTTGGATTTCTATTCAATCTCGTTGATCAACCCAATTTGATCCAGACATTTTGTTAATGTCTGAATAATCATGTGCAGTTATAACGACCTTGCTGAATTTTGTCCGGATGTTCCGGAAGGCTCACGAGGAGAACTGCAAACAAGCTGAACTAGAGAGGAAAAAGGCTCAGAAAGAACAAGAAATGGAGAAGTCAAAGGCTGAGAATCCGTCTAGAAAGCGAGCTAGACTACCTGTATAGTTTACCGCAAACTCACAACACAACTTTAATGCTTTTCCGCCTGCCATGGCACAACAGGGCCCCTCGAGCTGTGTCACAAAATCTTGCCTAGTAGTGAAAGGCGAAGCCAATCACTGATTCGAGTGTGGAGCTAGAAAATGTTGCACCGGGAATCTGCATGGTGATGTTTCCGTTCCTCTGGACTTCTGTCCCCCCCCCCCTTCCTTTCTTGGAGTTGTGATTGTTTTCAAACTCAGCTTAAGACATTTGGAGCTGATCCCACGCGACTCACATTTTTTTTGCCATGGTGGCAGGTGTTTTTGAGAGGGCAGCAGATACACTCGGGCCAACAGGACACAAAATCCACTGACCACTGTACAGAGCTAACAAGCAGTTCATCTCATTCTTTTTGTACATAAGGCCTTCATTCTTTGTTACATCAAAGTTGGGAATAGGTCACGAGCATTTGTAAAATGTATAGAGGTGCAGGAGTCTCTGTGGAAGCAGATGTATTTTGTCACACGATACGGCAGTTTTGTAAATAGCAAAAAACGTTGTCGGCTCCCCTAATCCCCCCCCCCCCCAATGTTGTTGGTGGCTGTCCATTCTTTCCTGGGGGCTCAAAGCAATTTTGACATCTCCTCTTCTTCTTCTTAATTTTTAGTTTATCATGTCGGACCACAGATTGTTTCAGCTGGAAAAATTGAAGGCATGATGACACGCAGGCTTTCGTACTCTTAACATGGAAGAAGGCCAGGCCGAATTCTGAGGCTATGACCTGCTGATACACCCATTTCTGCGATGAGCTCCAGGAGGCCAAAAACGACACTCGTCGAAATTTTGGATCGGTATTCGGTCACATGGAGATTGAGCTTGTCATCAGTTTAAGATTAATAATATTTTCTAAGGAATGACGGAGAATCTAGCACAGTGACACTCTGTGTCTATACAGAGGTTGGGACGAATGACATTTTGCTTGCTCCACACTCAAATGGTGGATGGTAAGTCACACTCCCTTTCTTCATTAGTCTAGCTGGGACTGATGGGACAGGGAGTACATACAGCTGCCCATTGTCGGTGTGCAACGAGTATTTTTGTCAGGACAGAGACCGTCTATGGAATAGTTAGAAGATTTGTGATCATTCCCGAATGTAAGCTTGCACCGTGTACATTCATCAGTCCAGAAAGTGTAGATCTTATCAGGGACGGTTGTTGAACGTTCTTCGTTGCCTATTACTCGTTTTAGTTTTCTCCAACACACAAAAAAAAAGAAAAACATATATTAAAGTCTTTTCGATCATGCCGTTTCTGGAACATGTTTTGAAGAGTGTCTCTGCTTCAGTGAATTTAGCATTCCATATAGAGCCTCTTTGTTTATAGGGTGGGGTCGTTTATTCGCGGCCCACCGCGTGAATAAGCCATCCCACCCCGATTAAGGGGGGATGGGTGTGAGGAGAAAAATGTGGGGCCCATAGTGTTTTCTCACATCGGTTATTTTTTCTGCCTATCCTAACCCGTAAACAAAAGGGCCCATACTGTTCCTTTGTCACAAGTTGGCAAGGGTTCTTCCCTCATTAAGTCTATACCAATGACTACGTTGACACTTGAATGAAGGTTCTGCCCACTGGGCCTAATTGTTCAAGAGGGAACAATAAATCATGATGGCCGGACGAGGCATAATTATATAAAAAAGATTCGAGCAACACAAAACCAGAAGCCCTGATGGTCTAGCTGGGCCTTAATTATCCAAACATAGCAACGCATAGTTGGTGAGAGTTGTACAACAACTGCGGTTCTAATTCCTCTACTCCAAGCTAGCAGGCCGCCAATTATCAATTTATTTGCGTTTCTTGCATAAGAACCATTAAAAGCTTCACGTGTGCAAATACCTTTTGAACCTCAGATTGTTAATCACAAGTATCTAACATTGAAGGTTAATCTTAGGCAATCTTAAAATTTTTATCAAACCATTATGTCCTGCATGGGGGCTTTTCTCTTCCCAGACATAGATGCCTTTCCACATAATCGGAACATGAAGCCGCAGCTTATCGTTCTTGTCGGAGATGACATCTACCAAAGGGCAAAACTTTCAACCGTCAACATGTTCAACAACATTTTGTTTCAGTACTAAACGTTTATTTATACATTGGAAAGATAGAGGCTTTTAGGACTTCAGATCCCCATTTCTTAAATGCACATTTCCATTGGGGGTTCAAATGGAAAAAAAAAATAATTGTTTGGACAATTAACGTACAAAATCATTGGTTCTTAGTCCATTTCGATTAGTCTGAGGAAGATTCGATAGTTGTTCACGAGAAACATCCCAAGTATGGTCAGATTAGGTTACGTTATGAAGAGGAGAAAATGAGTAGGGGACCTACTTAATAGTCTACAGACAAGATTAGAATAGAATGACTTGTTGCACACCTTGACGTGCATCAATTATTACAAATCTATTTTTTGATCCGTTCACGTCGTTGGAAGGGCCTTGCGTCTGTTCAATGCGCTCCAGCATGCCGCCCAATGTGTGTCGCACGAACCCATGCATTTTGCGAAAACCACAGGCGAAGTGAAAAATACTCTACATTAGTGAAAAATAGTTTATCGGAGTGAAAATAATTCATCAAAAGCGAAAAAGATGCATATAAGTAAAAAATAGTCCATAAATTCATAGGAGTGAAAATTTGTCCACAAGAGTGAAAAATAGTTTAATAGATTTTTTTTACTCTTGTGAATGATTTTTCACTGTTATGAGTTATTTTTCATTGATTTATGAGGAGGGTAAAGTTGACTCAGCCCAAACGCGACCCACTAGCGCCAGACTCGCGTCGGCTCAAGGCCCGTCAGGTGCAAAGCAGGCAACCGAGCGGTTAGCATCGCACACTAGGCGGCCCAATGAAGATGAATAGAAGATTCGCCAACCCACAAAGGACATCGACTCGAGCATCTCGGGCGTCGGATAACTCTTTGGCGATCGAGCGTTACCCCGAATGTTACTCCCGTCATTATCAGCCTCTACTCCAATAAGGGCGAGCACACGCCTAGAGCACCATGGACTCGCCCGAAGGTCGCACTGCCCGAATAAACAGACGCACAATGGGAAACTCCTCACGGTCGCAGAGAGACATTACCCCACGACTCACGTCTTTCCCTGTTAAGGGATGGGTCTCCACTGTCAGGACAATCGGTATAATAGACCTCCGATCAGATGACGAGGGGACACATACACAGACGTACACACACGTGTATAGACGGACATAGAGGCATCGACGAATACCCGCATACGCGCATAGACTGTGACGCACAGGAGAGGAGGGATATACGAAAGGGAGCTGACTTCCGAGCACTCGTCGGGTACAACGAGCAAGTCCAAAGATTCATCTCCAACTCCCAGGCTTGGCTACTCCTCTCTCACGCTCTCTCATCATCTCCATTTCATGCTGCTCTTCACCTCGCCATGATCTTTACTTAAGTATCGGATGGTTGTCTCCCGGGATAATGCCCAAAGCTCCTTCTGACGTCTTCTTTATGATGTTTATAGGCTTCTACGAGTGACTAGACGTTCTTCCCCAATCAAATATATCTTAAAAGTGTGATACGAGATTCGGGAGATCATCTTTTCACCTCTATAATTTATAATATTTTTCAGTATCGCGAGTCTACGTGAGGAGCGCATCGAGATGCATGTATTCAGCGCATTAGAAGTGGGCGAAACCTTTACAGTGACATGGGCCAATAAAAAATGAGTTTGCAAACTTATTCAGATGTGCAAATAAGTCATTCTCAAAGTAGAATATTTCAAACGTAAACACATGGGTACGCACTACAACCCCGTTACCCAGTAATAGTCTTATGCTGAAAGGAGGGGGGGGGGGGACTTTCCTGAAGAGAAATTTGCATATTGACGGTACTCGTAATTGTACAGCTATGAACATTACATGTTCCCCTTGGCATCCTCAAACTCTATCGTGCTAGTACATCTACGTGGGGACCTCAGTACTCATTGTCCATCTAATCACAGTTGTTAGATGAGATGCTTAACCTCATCATGGAAGGCTATTTTTCTCTCAAAGTCTCCACCGCATTACCTGTCAAATTTGGCCCTTGTGCTACCTGTTCCTTTGTCATCGTGAGGATGCTCTAGACTTTGACAATACAAAGCTATTCCTTCCTTGTGTGCATATGTGAGAGAGAGAGAGAGAGAGAGAGAGAGAGAGAGAGAGAGAGAGAGATGACTCTTAATGGCCAACAAAGTCTAGGAAAAGGGAATCTTAACGCTCCAAATCTCTAAAGCTCGATCGCCCAAGATCTAAGTTGACGCGGAATTGAGTGAAGACAAATGTGCTGGGCCAGTTGTGTTTATCTCCGGCCGATGCTTTGGCCAATATCTTCCATTTGATGGCAACCAACAAAAGTGTACTTGGCTTATGATAGAGTAGACTAAATAAGGGGTCGGTTGGAATCTTTCGACACCCGCAGAGAAAAAACTGGCCAGGAGATGTGTAATTCTGATTAAACAAAGTTTAAATGTATATGATCAAAGAAAGAGAGAGAGAGAGAGATGGTTGTGTCTAGGGTTGTCAATGAGTCGGGATAGAGTCGGACTTAAGTCAACTCCGACCGGGTTCGACTCATCAATTTTAAAGTCCGGTCCAGATCTGGGACCGAGTTATGTCGGGTCGGGCCATGTAAGGCTCGACTTATTCACAAACCTGATTTTGACTCGACTCAACAAATTAAATAAAAAATATTATATATAATAATATAAAATCTACAATCTCAATAAATTAATTAGAATTAAGATATTTTAATTTTTAATTAAATAAAATAAAATTTTGAAGGAAGGAAAAAAAAGATAAATGGGCCGAGTCGGTCGTGGGTCGTGAGATTTTTAGGGTGCGTTTGACACTCTAATGGAGTGAATTATGAAAGTAGTTTCCAATCATTGGAAGACTCTTTATGGGAGACAAACATATTAATGCTCAAAAAGTTGATCTCCCGTTTCAAAAGTGGATTCTTAAGGTTAGAGAGGGAGAGGAACAATAAGATGTCTTCTCTCTCAAATTTAAAAGCTCCTTTTGATGAGATTTTGAAAAAAAAAGTGGATTATAATCATTAGAGTGGGGTCCACATGTTTTGTAATCTCCTACATTAAAATTCACCTCTTCTCACACATATTCTTAAACGCACTCGCCCAACTAAAAATTCCTGAGTCGTAAAAGATCTCTTGAGTCGACTTAACCTATTGATGGCCCTGTACGTGGATGACTTGGGTCCTTTGGTGGGCGGATTTGAAAATTAGTGCAGAGAAGCTGTAAGAATAAAGACACGGAGGTATCTGTGGAACAGGCGTTTGGTTTACGTGAAAACAAAAACTTGCGAGCTAGATTCCAAGCAACAGGTAAACCCATTCCAAGCGGACACTTTTAAACCAGATTTTCCGAGACAATCTTTTCGTTATGCCAAACAAGTGGTTAAATCGGATGTTGAGAACTTTTGTAATACTAGGTTCCGGTGTACTAACCGATTCCAATTCACTCTACATAATAATCACAGATTTGAGGGGTTTTTTTTGGTACAGAAGACTTCTTTGAAACTTTATATGGTATTTGTAATCTTTGGACTTGTTTCTCTGATCTTTACTTCTGACTGAATTCTGGCAATTTTTTAGAAGTTAGTTCTGATCCAAAAGATCATACATTTTCTTCCTCCTCACATAGTGAACCAACTGTTCTTATGACTCTATGAACCCTTGTTTGGAGATGTGCAGTCTAAAAAATGATACTATGCTAGTTTCTTAATTTTTTTTCATGATATAAAAGAATTTGAATCTTTGGGCCCCGTTTGATATTAGAATAAGATAATCGAAAGTTGAGAAATGTGGATCCTAGCCACCTCTCTCACACTCACGTGGGCTTACCCAAAGAGATTTTAACGAAACCTCTTCAAAAATATCTTCAATAGTCTCTTTTTCCACGTAAACAATAATCGTTATATTTTGTAAAATTTGACGTACTGATATGGTAGGGCCCGTATCGGACAGTATCAGTCGATGATCGATACGATTGGTGCATGTTACGTGATCGATACATTACATATATTATTTTTAATATTAATTACTTTATTTTATAATAAAATTATCTTCGCAGGTTAGTCGATCTTGGGGATCTCACGTTGAATCGTGAGCCCTTGTGTTTGAAACACATAATCTGACATATTTTATTTTATTTTTACAAATCTATTTGAAATTTAAGTCAAAAAAATTTGTTTATATTTTTTTTAATATTAATTACTTTATTTTATAATAAAATTATCTTCGCAGGTTAGTCGATCTTGGGGATCTCACGTTGAATCGTGAGCCCTTGTGTTTGAAATGCGTAATCTGACATATTTTATTTTATTTTTACAAATCTATTTAAAATTTAAGTCAAAAAAATTTGTTTAGAAACATGATATATCTCGGATTCAAACTGAGGATGTACTGCCTAAATTACATATCAACTAACCAATTGAGATAGAGAGTCATTTTAATAATTTTATTCTATAACATATATATATATATATATATAATATTTTTTATCTTAACATGTAATAATATTGTATTAGTAGAAGATTGATGTGATCTGTACGAACGGATTGACAAATCTTAATATTTTGAGATGAACATACTAAACTTGAAGGTCTCACCCAACTCACTGTTGAAGTGAAATAGACTATCAACAAAAGCTCTTCTATTTTGATAAATTAATAACAATATAATAGGATAAGTTATTCTATATATTCTACTTAACCATATTTGGTAGCATTTGTAGGTAGACCTCTCAATGAATTCGGATATTATTCAGATCTATTTCAAGTTCAAATTCGCATTGACGTATAATATTGAATTTGTATCCGCTTTCTTAGATAGGGATAATATCCGAATTTGAGTCGAAACAAATACAGACATCGTACTATTCACTCGGTAAAATATACGTCCGTAATATCATATATCATATAATATGCATATTTTTTAATAATATACTTCAAACCGTAAAATTTGAAAGAATATATATATATTTTATTTAGTATTTTCACCTTCTTATTCGTTATCTTAATAAAGTTGAAAAGAATTTCACGTAGAATATGTTAAACTTGTAGAATATTTTGAAATCAGAACATATAATTCGAATAATTTGAAAATTTTATTAAAATAAAATATGAATAAATAATATAGTCATCCGGTGAATAATGAATCAAAATCAAATAATTCAAATTTTAAAGTAAAATAAATACGAATAATCATATATTCATTTTGTATCTGCTCCGGTGGAAGCCATAATTATAGGTGAGTCTATTTACCCGGGGTTATCCTCTTTCACTCATCCTAACTAGCTATCAAAGCAACCCCAGCGGTTAATGGGATTCTCTTCATTCACTGCCGACGATGTATTTAAAAGAACCACGTTTTGAGCCAGAATTGGGACCAACGGAAAGGGGGGGGGGGGGGAGGGGGGGGGCAAGTGGCAGCCATCTTTCGCACTCACAATCCTTGGTTTGTCCAAGAGAGATGGAGTAGGACCACCCACTTCCAAACCACCAACACCTGACCATGGCCCCTTGGTTGTAACTTATGGAACATCCATCTATGCTCTCCATAACTTTGTTTTTATAAACGTTTTAGTTGATGAATGTGTTCTTTGCAAGAGGATCATTTGGCTTTCAGTCAAACTAATAGTTTATGCATTTGCCCCTCTTTAATAGAGGGACATCCCCTGTTTATCTCGGAGATAAGTCACATTTTATCCAATTTTCAGTTTGATAAGATAACAAAGTTAATATGGTTATAACGAGGGATAACTCCCATGTATCTCGGTTAAACTGATCTAACAAAATTAGTGGAATAATTTATCTCCCCATTTAATCCGCTGTCTATCAAAATAAATGAGACCAAACTTCGAGATAAATTAACTCACGAGAGATATCCCTCCACTTATCTATCCCTCTATTAAAGAGGGGCTTAAGATTTCTAGAGCAAAGCCCTAACCACTGTCCTGTGGATATGCTTGTGTTAACATATAGCAAACCCTTGATTTCTTTATCTTGACATGGCTGTGCAACACCTTTTTTGCATACTATAGTTGGGATTTCTGAAGATGTAAGCACATTTCTAACTTAAACCAAATGATCCTTCACCGGTACGATCTTTCCCATAAATTAGCTGCCAAAAGTGTGCATGCACACTAGTGATTTCCTACCTGTGTGTATTAGGTGTGGCTCTTCTTTCACGTCTTTGTTATTAGGTAAGGATAGCGGGATTTTATTACTCGACGAGAGAGAGTCATGTAGGCCTCACACGCTCCTCTCACACACTTGAATCCTCTTTAAAATTGAGGTTGGATACCGCATTTCACCCTCAAAGGGTCGAATACGGTACCCGACCCCAATTAAAGAGCGTGTGTGTGTGAGAGAAGGATATGAGCCCCTCACAATTCTCTCTCATCGAGTATCGTATCCACCTATCCTAATCAATTAACAAAACAGCCCTTGATGTTTAACCGGACTTAGATACCGCATTGGACTCTCTGAGGTCAAATGCAATATCCTATCTCAATTTCAAAGAGCACCTTGGTGTGCTTCCTAATGACTATCACCTGCCATCTTCTTCTCAGTAAGGGGAAACTTATCAACAGAAAGTTTGGGGCAAGGAAGCCAAGACAAGGGTCCCACAACCTATCATCTGCTCTGTTATGTGCCACAAGTCATTGCCCAAAACCTTTTTGACCAGGCCCCATTATGAGAGAACCAGAGAAAGGGGGCTCTGTTGTGTGGGTGGGTGTAAGAGTGATGGCTCCCTCTTTAACTTTTCACCAAGCCAGCTCTCCTCACAGCTGCACCTCCTGCTGCTCCAGCTAACCCTAATGAGGAGGAGGCAGTCCAGCAGCTAGGTACCCCCAGTCTGAGAAGAGAAAAATCTTGGTTTTTGCCGGTTGTGCAACTATGGTAGCAGAGGGCACTGATGAAGCCAGATGAAAAGGGGGAGATACTCCTTCGTTTACCTCTGGCTCAGGGTACGGCCTCCGGTGTCTTCTCTGCTTCCTGGGTAAGAAGAAAACACCACAGCCCACGATAAAAGCCAGAGCAAACCAACACCCGCTTCACTTTTCCGATGAAATCTTGTGAGCGCCGAGGAGGGGGAGTGATAGAAAAGGGTGGGTGTGATGGTGATGGGATGAGCTGACTGTTCCCCCTCCCGCTTTCACTTCCCTCCAAAGTTCCAAACCCACCCATCCATTATCTTCTCAACCCAGACCACACATTTTCTTTCTCCCTTCCTTCCCTGCTGGATTCGGCAGCGCGAGGAACAGCAATGCAGGCTTGTGGGGTTGCATCTCTGGAGGCTCTCCCATCCATGCCTTCCTAGGAGGCGGCGAAGAAGGCAACAACGGAAGAAAAACCATCGCCTTTTTTTTGTTTTCTGTTCTGGTGTTTGGCGGGCCCAAGTGGGTTCAACAGTTTTCTCCACGCATCTGGGTCCAGACCCATCTCTCCGTTTGCCTCGCGTCTGCAAGAGCTATTCTTGAAATGAGGAGGCACGGCTGGCAGCTGCCTTATCACCCTCTTCAGGTCTGATTCTTGTCCTCGTCTTCTCCGTTTTCTGCAAATGGGGTACTCTGTTTTTTTTTTTTTAATTTTCTGATGTGTCTGTGTAGGTCGTCGCCGTTGCCGTGTTCCTGGCACTGGGATTTGCCTTCTATGTGTTCTTCGTCCCGTTCGTTGGGAAGAAGCAGTTTGAGTATGCGGTGATGGGGCTCTACACTCCCCTGGTTAGTCACTTTGAGCCCTTAAACACTTTGCATTTCCCCCCTTTTCTTTGGTGGTTTAAGAGTTGAGATCTGTCTGATGCGTCGCTCTCCATCCATTTTTCCATTGTTTGATCTGATAGTTGTGTGTTAAGGTGTGGTGGTTTCTGTGTGCACCAGCAAGACATTCTGAGTGAATCGTTTTCATTTTTCTCTTTTATCTTCTTTTTTACCTGGTTTTATGTCAATCTTGCCCTGTGGAATTATGAAAAGCAGATGATAACATACTTTGGACATGTTTGGCACCCTTCCTAGGGGAAGCAGCCCCAGGCGTCTGCCGCTCTTGGGTCAGCTATTTTGGGCAGAAATGTTAGATCTTTGAAGCCTTTAGATTGTTCCGTTGGTCTCCAACTGGGGGCTTCCTACATTCATTGTAGGGGACATACGGTTCCAAGGGAGGGATGCACTGGTATTGCAGTCACATCAATTGGATCTCCAATCACCTAGCATTTTCCATTTGGACAGTGTAAAACATGACTGGCTTATGAGAAAGTTCAACTAAACATGTCCTTAGTTTGGGTTTATCTATAGTTCACACCTTCATATGCTTCTTCTGGTGTATATAATCGTGACTAAGAAAATCTGAGTTTGTGCTGTAGGCTGGGGCGTGGCCCCAAGCCATGTACTGCACTTGGTTACATAGCTTTGTAGTCAAATGGTTTATACTTCTTGGGAGGATAGAACAAACTGTTGTGTTGTGATCAACTGGTTCCAAGGATTCGTTAGATCTAAAGGACTCAATAAGGTCTTCACCGTCAACACACTGTTAACTGCCCATGAACTGGTGCCATTTCTGGAGAACAAAACTTGGAATGAACAATAACTCTGGCATGAGTTACTCAACTGTTTTTTTTTGAAGAGTTAACTGTTGTCAGATGGAAAGCTACATTGGAGTGGTGATGAGAAATCCAGTAATGGGTGATGGGAATAGGCATATCTTATTAGACCAGGAAGGCCCATTTAGTGCCTGAAAATGTTCTAAATGCTTGTCACGCCTGTTTTTGCCCCAAAAGCTGCTTGATACTTATACTAGTGGTCCTTATTATATCTTGGCTCATGGCCAACATACTGACATAGATCCACAGAAAAGACTTATGTTGGTCTCTGGATGGTATCGCTCTCCTCTCTACATTTGATTATGGATTGAATTCATTCTGCTGCATTTTCCTTTAGTATGTATAACCTGTGAAATCCCAGTGTGCAATATGCATAACTTGTGAAATTGGGTCTTTCTTTCTCACTGTCCTTTATATATATATGAGTCACTGATTTTGTAGAACTAAATGTCGAAAACATGAATCCCCGATATCTTGATTTTTCATGACATGTAGAATCCTAGACCCTGATTTTGTAGAATAGATCTTGTTGATGAAAACCTCAATAGATGCTAAGCATTAGCCTCGGGAATAGATAGATAGATATGTTGGATGACAATGAAGTGAGTCATTGAGGCTAAATGTCGAAAACATGAATCCCCGATATCTTGATTTTTCATGACATGTAGAATCCTAGACCCTGATTTTGTAGAATAGATCTTGCTGATGAAAACCTCAATAGATGCTAAGTATTAGTCTCGGGAACTGTGCCAAATATCGTAATAGGTCTTGTTGATGAAAACCTCAATAGATGCTAAGTATTAGTCTCGGGAATAGATAGCTAGATATATTGGATGCCAATGAAGTGAGTCATTGAGGCTAAATGTCGAAAACATGAATCCCCGATATCTTGATTTTTCATGACATGTAGAATCCTAGACCCCTGATTTTGTAGAATAGATCTTGTTGATGAAAACCTCAATAGATGCTAAGTATTAGTCTCGGGAACTGTGCCAAATATCATAATGAGAATTTACTTTTACCAGCAAATGAATCTGAACATCTTTTTCGAAAATCTTTATTGAATTCGAGTAAGGTGTTTCCAGCCATATTGGACAACCAACATGTCTAGGCCTTCCAATATTTTAAAAAACAATGTTAAGACCCATCTGCATCCTCCATCCACGTTTCAAAAAAAAAAGACCCATCTGCATCCTTTTTATGAAAATCTTGTCATCTTCTAGATTGAGCTGAGATCAGTAAACGCAGAGATTTTGGCTCTTGCACCTTGATACTTGTTTGGCATGGACAAAAATAAAAGAATTATTGGAGCAATTTCGAGGATCTTCAGAAAACCAACTTCATTCGCACGTTCAGAAACCTAAAGTTATTCATAGTCATATGATTAGAAATAGAAAACATCTAGAAAGAACTTACCTACTGAGTACTGTCAACAGTATCTTATTCCAGAAGAACAATTGGAACTGCATTAGCCCTTGAGCATGGCTACCAAGCTCATAAGACTAATAGCATCTCATTGATTCTAGCATGGTAGCCCCCTAGAGCACATGGCTGACCAAATGCTTTTCATTAATGGATTCCTCTTATCTCCTTTGCATATGTCTAAACTAGGTTTCTTCTTTCTGCCTTTTTAGCTAAAAGATTTTTATATTATGTGGATCTCTTGAAGGTTAAGGAGTGCTGTAATGGATCTCAATCTTCATCCAATCCCATGGTGGTTATAATGTGCTCCTGTGTTCAAATTTCTCAAAAACTTGAAAGCTCACTGTGCTTGATCCCAGAATGTACTTGGATACACTGTGATGGAGGTCTTTTGCTCATCCCTCATGCCATTTACTCGATTATTAGGAAGAAGCTCAATGATACATCTTCCAGGGAAGTAGAAGTTATATGGAAAATGTATTCCATAGAGTTCTTTGAGTAATGCTTGCTGCACCCCCCATATAATTACATCCCCATGGGGGTGCACCAAGTTTTTTTGGGAAAATTTTGGGAGGTGGGGCCCACCCCCTCTAACTTGCCGTGCGAGCCAATCTTGGCATCGGACGGCCCAAAAAACATAAAAAAATAATGGGGTGTACGGCCCAAAAACTCAAAAAAATGGGGTGTGTGAATACTAATTTTTACTATTCACACACCCCATTTTTTTGGGAGTTTTTTGAGCCTTTGGATTGGGGGGGGGGGGTGCCGCGTACGGCAAGTTAAAGGTGGGTGGGCCCATCATCATAAAAAATGTAGTTTGCTTGCTGCACACCCCGGGGGTGTAATTAGGGGGTTGCAGCAAGCATTACTCAAGTTCTTTCTTTTCTTTATAATTGGAGTAGATTTCTCCTTGGTATTTCTACTAATGTTTGGAGAAATGTGGTGATGATGTTAAACTTCCCAACTCCTTAGCAATTTTTAGTTTGTTTTTATTGGTGTGGGCGAGGAACCTCTCCTCCCTTCACATGATCTAAAACCCTCTATTTGTTTTCCAATAAAATTGGTGGTGGAATCCACACCTTTATTTGAAAGAGGAAAAGAAAACATTATGATGGAGGTATTTCAATTCCAAAAATTCTTCTATGTTTCACAGTGTGATTGTTTCTTAGTTTCTCTCTTTTGAAAGACTTTTTCCGGTTGTTGTTGTCCTCTCCGTGCCACAATCGCCCCTTATATATGCGAGGGACGATTAATGGGCATGATGTGAATCGGATCCCCGAAATCTTGACCGCGTTCACCTCCGGTGAATGTTATCGAAGGCATTTCAAGTGTCACTGTTAGGCTTAAAAGTGAAAACTCAGATCAACAGGAGACAACAAACAACATTGCACCTGCCGACCACTCATGTCATCATTTTGGGAACCAAACTTGTCTATGAAATTATCCACTTCCAGTTAGTATTTTTGTTCGTTAAGAACTTGCTGAACCTATTATTTTTCTCGGATCAACCGAGATATATGAAGATTAAATACGTCAGACGACAGTCATAAAGTGATGCCAA
The DNA here is from genome assembly GCA_022559845.1 of Amorphophallus konjac. NCBI lineage: Eukaryota > Viridiplantae > Streptophyta > Magnoliopsida > Alismatales > Araceae > Amorphophallus > Amorphophallus konjac. The sequence goes on along the minus strand of JAHNEJ010000169.1, from coordinate 129,105 downwards.
GTCCGGGCTGTCCTAACTACGGGTTAAAAAAATGATGTATGGGAACTCTTGCTAAGTGGTCGGCATAGGAGAACAAGGCATCGCAGCAAGCAAAGGTCGTAAGGAAATTTTCACGTGGCTTAGCTCCATTAGGAAATAATTCCGGAAGACCGGGACCACCTTACGCACCAAGCGGCGCAAGAAGTTATTAAATGAAGGCACAAAGCACGAGGGAAATGTCATTTTCTCTTCTCCCACGTGGATCAAGCACAAAAAAACCTAAGGAATGCATAGAAAAAGGGGATTTTATAGGTGGCCGACCCCTCCCTTCCCTTGAATGTGGGGTTTGGACCGGATAAACCCCCAACTTGGAGATTTGGACTGGATAAATTCCCCAAGTGGTGGGTTTGGACCGGTTAAACCCCCAAGTGGGGGATTTAAGCCCAGTTAAACCCCCAGTTGGGGTGTTTAGCCCGATTAAACCCCCAATTGGGGTGTTTAGCCCAATTAAACTCCCTCAATTTGGGGGTTGACTGGTTAAACCCTCATGGGGCCCCTTTGGATCGGCTAAACCTTATAATCGCCCCCTGGGTTCTATAAATATTCTCAGTGGGAACCAAGGCAAGGGGACACTCAGAAAACACACGGATGGAGCAAGCTTGGAGCTTTTAAGACTTGCACTTGTGCTTTTGAAGACTTGTGCTTGAAAGGCTCGGAGTGAGGGTACATTACATAGTTACCCCTTTTCGAGTTTGCACACACGTCCTTGTGCTTTTGGTTAAATATAATCTCCTTGTGAATGTTTTGAGAAAAAATAATGTGATTCTTTGAAATAATCAGAAATCACAAAAGCACTCCAACTTTTACAAGTCCCGAGAAGTCCTGTAATTGTGTAAAAGTCTTGGACATTTCTGGGAACTGTGTATAAGTCCTGCATATTTGTAGAAAGGTCTTGTAAAGTTCAAAATTTGCCAAAAAGATATTGTAATTGCATCACATAGCAATGCCTTGTATTTTCTTGAAAGATTTATAGAAACATCACGGGGTTGCAAAAAACACCTTGGATTTTCAGCAATTGTGTAAATGTCCTCATAAACATTTATTTCATTATAGACATGTCCTTCGCTCAATTAAACAAGGACGAAGTTTGAGGACTACACGGACCGCCCGCCATCGCTCCTAGCTCTGACAGATGCCACGTGGGGGGTATTTGTTGAACCTATTATTTTTCTCGGATCAATCGAGATATATGAAGATTAAATATGTCGGTCGATAGTCACAAAATGATGCCAAGTATGGGTCGTCCTGACCACGGGTTAAAAAGATGATGTCTGGGAACTCTTGCTAAGTGGACGACATAGGAGAAAAAGGCGTCGCAGCAAATAAAAGTCGAAAAGAAATTCTCACGCGGCTTACAAGTTGTCAGAGTTCGATTAGGAAATAATTTCGGAAGATGGGACCACTTTACGCAGCAAGCGGCGTAAGAAGTTATTAAATGAAGACACAAATCACGAGGAAAATGTCGTTTTCTCTTCTCCCACGTAGACCAAGTACAAAAAACTCAAGGAATGCATAGAAAAAGAGGTTTTTATAGGGGGCCGGCCTCTCCGTTCCCTCAAATGGGGGGTTTGGACCGGATAAACCCCCAACTTGGGAGTTAGGATCGGATAACCCCCCCAAGTGGGGGGTTTGACCCGGTTAAACCTCCAAGTTGGGGGTTTGGATCGGATAAACCCCCAAGTGGGGGATTTAGCCCGGTTAAGCCCCCAATTTGGGTGTTTAGCCTGGTTAACCTCCCTCAATTTGGGGGTTTGTAACGGTTAAAGCCCTCATTGGGCCCCTTTGGATCGGATAAACTCTATAATCGCCCCTCGGGTTCTATAAATATCCCCAGTGGGACCCAAGGCAAGGGGACACTCAAAAAATACACCGACGGAGCAAGCTTGGAGCTTTGAAGACTTGTGCTTTAAAGGCTTGGAGCGAGGGTACATTACATAGTTACCCCTCTTCGAGTTTGCACACGTCCTTGTGCTTTTGGTTAAATGTAATCTCCTTGTAAATGTTCTGGGGAAAAATAATGTGATTCTCTGAAATAATCAGAAATCACAAAAGCACCCCAACTTTTACAAGAGGTCTCGAGAAGTCCTATAATTGTGTAAAAGTCCTAGACATTTTTAGAAACTATATACAAGTCCTGCATATTTGTAGAAAGGTCTTGTAATGTTTAAAATTTGCCGAAAATGTATTGTAATTGCATGACATAGCAATGCCTTGTATTTTCTTGAAGGATTTATAGAAACATCTCGGGGCTACAAGAAACACTCTGGATTTTCAGCAATTATATAAATGTCCTCATAAACATTTATTTCATTACAGACATGTCCTTTGGCTCAATTAAACAAGGACAAAGTTTGGAATCGACTTTGATGCAGACCGAGGATAAACCTTCCAACTTATCCAAGTTTGACGGGCGAGTTAAGGGTCGAAGTAAAAAAAATCAAACCCTAGACAACGTCAAGTTGCCGTCAAATCCTAGTAAGTACTGGACCATGACTCAACCCCCAGTCAACACTAAGCCGCAATTAAACCTTGATAAGAGATCAAATTGCAAATAAACCATAATCTTCCCAAAATTACTTGAACATGCCCACCTAGTCCGGACATTGCAAGAATGCCCCGACCTATCTCAAAATTACATGCACACCCTTGCTTAGTCCGAGTGTTACAAAAATGTCCTGGTCCATCTGGAAATTACATATGTACCCTCACCAAGTCTCGAGATCGCAAAATAACCTGGCTTGCACAAAAATCCCAAACAAACCTACAATACCTCAAAATAACCCTAATGTTCTTAAAAGTTGCATAATGCCTCCCCCTTTTGAGAGTTATCATGCGACATCCGTGAGTGTGCCTTTGGCATCACGACCAGTATTGTATTGGTCAATGATTTTTTTTGGCAGTTAATCAAGGGTATTCGAGTTTGGTACCGATGTAAATAAACATCGACTGCGGTCGATGGGGAATTGTTCAGATCTGAACTCTAATTGTCTGATAAACCCAATCTACGGAATTGATAACACACACACTATTTAAATAGCCAACAAAAATGTGTCAATGTTCAGCAAATGAACATTCCTCTTCTTCTTAAATTATTCTGTGTTCAACAGAACTAGAGAGAAACTCATATTCCTACTTATGGATGTGTTGTACTAATGAGCCATTTGCATCAATTGCAGCTTACATAAAACTACAAAATGTTCTGGTTAATATTTAATTATTTATTGTTCAATTATTGAGTTCCATGAAACTCCTTAGAGATCCAAAACTCATATTTGAATATTGCTTTATTTAACCAGAAAATACATTGACGTTGGTTACCCTTTTCTAGGTGACATGTGTCTTCTGTCTATACATTTGGTGTGCAGCAGCAGATCCTGGGGATTCAGGAGTTTTCAAGTCAAAGAAGTATCTCAACATAGTAGATTACAAGAAACATACTAATTCTAATAAATCCAGACGGGAGGGTATATCCACTTCCTCCATGAATGATGCAAATGTTGCTACAGTTGAAGATATGCCACAGATCGGGGAGCCAACCACAGATGCTGGTGGCAGACAATCAACGAATGAACTTGAAACAGAACACCCTTCCTGTTCTATTGGTGGTTGTTTCCAAGTCTTGCTGGGGTGGTGTCCTATTTCTTTCCTTTGCAGCCAGTCTCATTCGCATGAGCGATCTTCAGAGCAGAAGAGCGAGGATGGCATGTTCTATTGTAGTTTATGTGAAGTTGAGGTATGCGACAAAGGTTTAATGCTGGACAGAGTGATCTTTTCTTATGCTTTGCTGGTGGTAAAGATGAGCTCATTTTACACAAGTACACTTAATTTACTGTAAATTTGGTCACAGTAAAATATTTATTACATAGCCATTACATCTGCTGCTAAAAAACCTAGTCCACCATTCATCACTTCACAAGGCCTTGTTCTTCATCCCAGTGTAGGCATTTAGCAAAAGAGTGCATTTCATGACATTAGCTGACATTCATGGAGGGACAGTGAACAAGCATTACAAGAAGAATAGACTATTCACTTTTTTGTCAATGTCTTTTATCAGGATTTCTATGAAAGACATAGTTTACTCCCCATCCACCCCCTTTTTCTGAAAATTCATTTCCTTACTGCAAGGGCATGAACATTGAACAAAGTAGATTCACTCCATGACATTAATAAGGGAACTATCCTTAGGACTAGATGGCATACCTATTGAAGTATGGAAAGCCCTAGGAGACATTGGTATTTAGTGGCTAACTAAATTTTTCAATAAAATTTTAAAGGAACGGAGAATGCTAGAAGATTGGAGAAAAAGTGTTGTAGTTTCTTTCTATAAAAACAAAGGAGATATTCAAAGTTACAATAATTATCGTGGAATTAAGTTTATGGATCATACTATGAAATTTTGGGAAAGAGTAATCGAAAAACGCTTTTGATGTATGACTACTGTATCAAAAATCAATTTGATTTTATGTCGAATAGATCTACTACATAAGTTATTTTCTTACTACGGTAGTTGATAAAAAAATATAGAGAAATGAGAAGCGATTTGTATATAGTTTTCTTGATTTGGAGAAGGCGTACGATCGAGTACCGAGAGAATTGATTTGGTGGACATTAAGAAAGAAATGAGTCTCTCAAGGATAGGTTGATTTGGTTAAGGATATGTACGAAAATGCTATTACTAGTGTTCAAACTATTGTTGGAGAGACTTGCGCATTTTCAGTTTCTATAGGTTTGCATCAAGGTTTTGCACTAAGTCCGTATCTCTTTGCTTTATTTACGGATGAAGTAACAGAATAATTACATGATGATATCCCTTGGTGTATGTTATTTACAGATGATATTGTCTTAATTGATGAGAGTATTGATGTTTTAAATGCTAAGCTAGAGCGTTGGAGACATGTCTTAGAGTCTAAATGTTTTAAAATTAGTAGGAGCAAGTCAGAATTTATGCATTGTAATTTTAGTAATGGGAGAGTGGTACAGGAAGGCATGATTCTAATTGATGGACAAAACATTGCGAAGAGTAGTAACTTTCGATACTTAGGGTCTATCATACAAGAGAATTGAGAGATTTATGACGATGTTGCACATAGGATTAAGGCAGGCTGGTTAAAATGGAGAAGCCCATCAGGAGTTCTCTGTGATCATCGTATGCCTGTGAAACTCAAAAGGAGATTTTATAGAACGGCTGTGAGATCTGCTTTGCTATATGGTACCGAGTGTTGGACAATACGAAAGGAACACATTCATAAAATGTGTGTAGCAGAGATGAGGATGCTGAGATGGCTGTGTGGCAAGACTATGAGCATCGCTTTGTTTCGAGATTAAGGATAACCGGATTAAATTTAAGTAGATTTACTTTATTCACTTTTATTCTTTTTTACTTTGGCATGACATCGGATTAAATTATCTCACCTATAGAGGTGGGATGGGTTAATCCGACTTAAGTCACATTAAATCACTTTTAAGCGGATTACGTAAATTTGCTCCCGTTAAATCAAAAAGACTTAAGTTTAGACTAAAAAGAGAATAAGCCTGGGATAAGTGGCAAACAAAACGAGGTTGAAAGACAAGATTAGGAATGAATGCATCCGTAAGATTTTAGGGATAGCTCCAATTGATAGTAAAATGAGAGAAAATAGACTCAGGTGGTTTAGACATGTGCTTCGTGTTCCTAACTTAGCGTTGGTTAAAAGATGTGACTGAATCTTAGTGGATACTAGTAAAAGAGCTTGGGAACAGCTTAAAATGAGATGGTGCGATGTTATTAGGAAGGGCATTAATTTCTTAGATTTAAATATGAATATAGCACTTGATAGAAATCTTTGGCGGAATGTGATTCATGTTGCCGACCCTAAATAATTGGGATAAGACTATGATGATGATGATGATCATCATCATGAATTCAAAGACAACGAGGCAACTCCTTTTTTCCACGATTTAGACCATGATTTCTACTTTGGAAGGTGCAGTTTCCTGGTGATATTTGTGAGATGATTTTATGTGCTTTCTGTTGGCTATTCATAAGTTAGTATGATAGCTGTTATTACTTTTCTTCTGAACATCTTTTCCTGAATGTCTTTCTTGATTAGTGTACTCCACATAAATCGTCCACAAAAGAAGCATCCTCTCTGGAGGGATCCATAATAAATGGAAACTGATAAGGTCATACAAGAACATCCCTTTGGTGGTTACCTCTGTAGTTGCAAACTTCCTTATGTATAGATGCAAACGTATGTGAGAAGTGATTGTATGTTGCCTGGTAAAAGAGAAGTTTTCTTTTGACAATTGACCAATGGCCATCGGATCTAATCTGATGGCCTGGGCCATCCTTGGGAGGCCTAGCAGAAAAGGGTGGGTAAAATCCGGGCTGTGGGCCAGAATTCATGCCTGTGCCTGAAGTCTGCCTATGCACGCAGAAATCACATGCTGGGAAAGAATTGCACTGTGTGATGGTTCCCAACATTCTGGATGGGAGCCACCCAGCACTGGGGATTGGACTGTCTGATCTGATGGCCCAGTGATGACCAGTGCATTCCATTGCTGCCAATGTGGATGGAGTGCAACCATGTCCCATCTCCCAGGATTCTAAACTCTCCGTGAAACTTGACACCAAAGTGTTGCAGCACTATCCACTCCAAATGCATTCTTTTGTTTTTATCATTTTTAGATTGCACACTCGTACAATCAAACAGTTAAACAGTTGATAAAGGAAATGTGTCTGCATATGCATGTGTGCACAGTTGCATGTGTTCATGTCTGCATATGAGTGCATGTGCGTGCATGCTTCTGTGTGTACTGTGTGCGTGCATGCACATTTTGTTTTTGTTGATGTGGGTATTCTTTTGGTGCAAGGGTGGGTGTGATGTTGCAGTTTCCTGCTAAGATATTTCAGTCAACAGCCTTTCTGTCTGTCACAAACAACACATGAAATGTAAACCTTGAAACATTTTATTTGAGGATTCCATTTCACATGGTTGCATCTTGAGTTCTCCTGTAACTTAGTTATCCTCTACATTATATGCGTAGTTGTTTTCCATCTATTGAAGACCCACATCGATGATTCCATGTGTGCAGGCCCAGTACCTGGACTTCGTGGGATACACACATTTATGGAAGCAAGAAATAAAATAAAATTGCATCAACTTACATGTCCATTAGTACAAAATGCAAATGTACAATGTGGTATCTCCAGTACATAGCCAGAAAAAAAGGACATATTTCAGTAAGAAACTCTACGGTCATTGATTACAACTGTATGCTAATCCTGGATGAGCTGAACTGTGGTGCAATCTCTCTGGGATCCTTGCCTTGAAAGCATTTAAACAGATGTGTCATTCTCACTAGGGATGCCTACTTCAGTCCTGATTTCACCCGCTAAAGCATTTTAGTTCATTTTTGCTTTACATGCACTTCTTACTTTTCATATACATACATCCATACATACATAAGAAATGAGTCATAGGCCAGTCCCTGCAATTGCTTTCTCTTCTTTTGTATTCAGTTTCAGTCATTATAATAAGATAATCAACCTGCTGTTATAGTCGTTATAAGATGAAACTTTCCTCCATATTTTTCAGGTGTACAAATACAGCAAGCACTGCAGGGTCTGTGATAAATGTGTGGATGGCTTTGATCACCATTGCAGGGTATACATAGAGCTTTTACCAGATCTCATCCGCACCACTGTTTCCGAGTGTCTAACATCTTTTGTAATGTTTTTACAGTGGATCAACAATTGTGTGGGAAGAAAAAACTACAGAAACTTTTTTGTCCTTATGGTATCTGCACTTTTAATGGTAGGTCAATTTACTATCTATTTTTAAACTGTTAGATGTCCTTAGGAGTGTAGCCTCCGATCACAATGTGTTCACATGCTATTCTCATAACTTGCAAATTCCACTGTTTGTTGAACCAATCAACCATGAACGATTTCTCCCTTCCCCAGCCCAGTGGTCCACAAAAAGCATGATAGCAAGCATTCTGTTTCTGGTCCTTTTCATCTTGGGTATTTATTGACAGGTATCTGTGGTTTGTGCACCTTGGGCTTGCGCTTGCAGCTTATTCTTCAGTGGTCACTAGGAGTGCTTGTGCTAATTCGGTGTTTCCTCAAGCGAAGGCAATTCACAGCAGATATTGAGTCAAAGTTGGGAAGCAGCTTTTCTTTGGTGCCATTTGCCATCGTGGTGGTAGGTATTATGTCTCCTCTTTCCTGGACCAAGGAAAGGCATTGAAATATTTCCTCCCTTTCTCTGTTGTTAAAAGTTCTGGACTGCTCATTGTTTGTCCACTAACAATATGCAACTTTTTCTTTGCAGGGTTCCTGCACCTTCCTGGCTATGATTGCTACCTTACCCCTTGCCCAGCTCTTTTTCTTTCATGTCCTTCTCATAAAAAAGGTGAGCTGTAGTGGTTATTGCTCATTTTTCTTGATGGCATTCTGATCACTTTTCTTTCTCATCTCCCAAGTCATTTCTATTACTTGAGCTTTTGTGATGATAGCTAATTTGCATGCCTTAAGCAGTTGAGGTCTTGAAAGAATCTACATCTTGCCTCTAGGCATATATGCTGTGTACCACCATGTTTCTGTGCATCTAGTGCTATGCATGGAATCCAATGGCATTAGTTGTATTCTCATCCATGGTGCTTGTTATATGTCCTATGATCTTTTCTCTCTTTGTCGAGTTTTAGCTTGTTTCATTCCTTAATGTGGTCAAGTTACAATCTAAGAGAATGTTGCATCATTTACGGTAAAAGAGCTTAAACAGTATCTGAAAAATCATTTAAGTGCCATTTTAGATTTGTTGTCGTTGCGATTGTCATCGAACCTTGTCCCATTACAGATGGCTTAGGACTTCCTGATCTTAATCCTGAAAGATTTGGATAACTTCTGGAGGTGACAGCCATCTGATGACCGACCTTCCATTGATGCTACCCTTTGGCTCCATTGATTCCCCAAAATGACAGAATACTCCTCTCTGCTATTCTTTTATTTTCACTGTTATTGTGAATATGGTGCTTACAGTGGCCTTGTGACAGGGAATAAGCACCTACGATTACATCATAGCCTTGAGGGAGCAGGAGCAACAAGGAGCTGGAGGTCAGCAGAGCCCACAAATGTCTCCAATTAGTTCTCTTACTGGGCTGAGCAGTGCCAGCTCCTTCACCAATTTTCATCGAGGTGCATGGTGTACTCCACCACGCTTGTTCCTTGAGGATCAGGTGCATTCATAAACATTATCTTCTCAATCAGAATCAGGAAGTTTGTTTTAATTTAAGAAAGAAGCACTGCTGTCCATGACAAAGATTATGATGGCCTTCGCTTAAATGTGAGATGCTGCATGTTGCACTGAAGGATAATTGGAAAGCCGGTGAAGTTCATAGTTTTGATCTATGGCATAATATCATAGTTGGTCCTTCAGTAAGAAGGCAGTCAGATGAAGAGAGGCTATTGCTTTTAGTTTTTGATATGTATGGTCTAACAAAGCTCCAGGGATCCCCAAGGACTGCCATGCCAGGAAAGGGGACTAAAGAAGTTGCTGTTGTGCAAACTCCTTTTAACGGTCAGGATTATTGTTTGGAATCTGCTTTTCTGTAGAGAGATGTTTTGATGTTAAGATCACAGGCAGTTTATACGTCAAGCAATAGTTGGGAAAACATTTCTTCTGTGTCTGCTTGAAAGTGTGGGAAACAAGCCTTCGATTTTCAGCAGCTGCCATTTACAAGAATTCTCACCTAATTTAGGTGCAAAGAGGATACAACTGTAGGAAACTGTGATTGAGGTTTTCTGAGTTCATGTCATTTCATATTGGAGGAAATACTTCAGTTAAATGGCCTTTGTTATTTTTCCAGTCTTCTAACGTTTTTCCCCTTAAATCAAGGTTATGGTGCACTCAAACTCTTTCTTCTTTTTGTTTTTTTTTTGTTTTTATAGTTTGATTTTGTACCTCCGGATATTGGCATGTCTTCAAGTGCTGTGGGCAAAAGGCTGATGATAGATGAGTCAAGGAAAAAGAATCCTGGCACCGTGAAAATCAGTCCTTGGACGTTGGCACGTTTGAATGCTGAAGAGGTTTCAAAGGCAGCAGCACTGGCCAAGAAGAAGTCTAGAGTCCTGCAACCAGTTTCGAGAAGGGAGAACCTGCTCGGGCAAGACATAGCTGGCAGCTTTGGGAGAGGCAATGACCTGACGGTGCCACGAATTGACAACCGTAGGAAGACAAACAAGAGGGGGAGGCTACTCACAGACCTCCCTCTCGAACCATTGACGAAAATTTCCGCTAGCGCCACAGACAGTAATGGCAGTGATCATGCTCCAGAGATATCAACCAGTCTGGCTCCACTCCAGCTTGAAGCAAGGAGTGCTTTTCACACTAGCCGGGGCATGTTTTCGGCCGGGATTGTTGCTTCCTCTCCTGATAGCAGTCTGGGCTCACCTGATCTCCATCCATTTCGAGTCTCTTCTTCTGGAGCCGAGGAGGTGCAAGGCCTCACATCTCTTCCATCTATGGGTTCTGCTGCTCAGAAGGGAGTCCCCCTCTCAAGATCCACCAGTGATGGGTATGAAGCCTCTGGTGGTGAAGATAGCGACCGAGTTCCATCCAGAATAGTGCATAGATCATCAAACTGGGACAAACTGCTCTTCAGCTCTGGCCGTGGTGAGACAGCTGATGAACTGAAGATGACATCTTCAGCAGGCCTAAACTCCAGAATGAGGCCATATTAATAAAAAGTATAGGCTGGATGAAGCTTGCATCCCATTCTGAAGGCCACATCTAACGCCAGAAGCAACCTTCTATTTTTTACTTTTTGGTGGGGGAACCGTGGCCGATGCCAGTTCTTCTGATAGAAGTACTTGCTGGATGGAATTATGGTGTTATGGGTAAACTCCCTTCTGCAGGCAATTCATGGGTCTTAGGAGAAGGAACTAGTCCATTGCATGAACTGGTTGGAGTTACCTTGTTCTAGTTTTAACGAAATGTCTTGATTTGAATTTACCCGTTGTCTTACCTGCCTTTCTTTCCCATATTTTGCCCCCCTCACCTCTCAAAACGCACCAATGTGTCTTCCCGCATTCTTTCATCGACACTTCGATATGTTATTGATCGATTTTGACGTGGGCTTTGGCTTCCTCCAAAATTTCCACCAGGGTTTGGTGGTTTATATGTCTAAATTTCCCCATACCCGTACATATATTACTGTGATTACGCTAATATCATGTGTAATGTATCTTGAATCCTATTTTACATGGATCACCAAACTGTGAACAGTGTCTCGGCATTCTGAATTCTTGTATGTAACAGCCCTTTTGAAGAGCTTCCGATGGGCCATTTACAGTCCAAATGGACATCAACTACTAAACAAGATCTATGCTCGAGACTGGGGGATGACTTACAGAATACAGCATTTTGTCTGGATACAAGAATGTACTTGTGCTCTTGTAAACTATCTGCAATTGGCTATCTACAGAGATGAACAGTTGAAAGAAATGGTGGTGTTGCCTATTCATAGAACCGAAGGCGCAGCCTTCCATGTCCTTTTATTCCCTTAATCGAAACTGGTATTACGAGGAATCATATGATGATCTAAAAAAATATTTATCTCATCAGCAGCAACAGTCTGGGCATATGTTCAAGGATTCTCTTCCTCTGCACAGGTGTTCACCAAATTTGGCAACTTGGAGGGATGAGACACGAGGAATGTTGCAGCTGAAGAAGCTGGCTGTGGCTGGGTGTCGGTGTGGGAGGTCTGGGAAACCATGTGTTGGTGAAGCTTTTGACGGAGATCTTCATGGAAGCTCTTGAAGCTTCAATTTTACGTGCACGGACGTATCAGCAGCATCCTCTCCTTCGCCTGCGATATCAGATGGATGGTTGCAACCCACCACCCAATCTGATGGAAAAGTCTGCATCTTGCAGCTCTTGAAGAACATGCAGCTCACCACGATGTCGAGGACGACGATGAGGGAGTACATGTAGGCGATCACGGCGCCCTCCCACGCCACCGACGGGCTCCACGCGCCGGCGGAGCGGTACGGCTTCACCACCCGGAGCTGGAACAGCGCCTCGGCGGCGGCCATGAAGAGGTTGGTGGGCAGTGCCAGGGAGAGCGCCGTCGCGGCCCTACCCCTGACGAGCACGCAGGCCTTGAGGATGGGGAGGCACCCCCCGGAGCCCTCCACCCCGGACACGACGACGGCCATGTTGCATGCCACCAGGGCGTTGGCGAGGACGACGGAGTAGGCGACGGCCGCCGCTGCAGAGAGGCAGAGGATGGCCCCCTCCGACGTGACGCCGAGCCCGCCCGCGGCGTTGAAGGCGACGAAGAGGAGGGCGAAGGCGCCCGCGTTGGCGGAGAGCACGACGAGGGCGTTGCAGAGGTGGGTCTGCAGCAGGGGCGAGTAGAGCCGCAGCAGGGACGACACCGGCGGCGCGGGGCCACCCCCGCGCCGGGCCCTCCCGCAGACGAGCTGGACGACGGCGGCCTTGGCGAGCACCAGGAAGGTGAGGGTGAAGGGGAAGGTGAGGGCGAAGGAGAAGATGGTCTGAGAGAACTTGAGATTGAGATAGGAGAAGAGCTCCGAGGAGGCCGGGAACCCCGCCGCCACGAAGAGCGCCCCCAGGCGGCCGCGTATGGCCTCCAGCAGCGGGGTGGAAGGCGGCGCGAGCGCCTGCGAGAGGAGGACGGAGGCGGACGCTGGGAAGACGAGCAGGGCGGCGGTGGAGGCGAATGCCTGGTAGTCCTGCAGGAAGGCGTGGACGGACCTCCTCAGGATCCTCCTGGTCTCCTCCATTGCCCTCCCGGTTTGCCAAGACGCAAGCAGGCTTTTCGTGGAGGGAAGCCCGAGCAGGTGCTATATGAAGGTGTGGAAGGACTCCCTCGCTGTCTCTCTCTCTCTCTCTCTCTCTCTTGGTTAGTGTGAGGGGTCCCTTTCCTTAGGGGGAGTCATGGGTGGGTCAGGGCCCGGGGGGGGGGTCGCAGGTGGGTGAAGGGGAGTTTTAGGATGTGGGTTTGGGAAGAATGATAGGCCAACCACTGGAACTACTACTGCTAGCTACTGCGGCGAGCTGCTCCACGCCTCCACCTCCGAAGCTGCTGCTTCCTTTTACGCCGGCTCTGTTGGGGGGGGCGTGGTTCTCGCCGCCGGGGGTGGGAGGTGCGTGCGAGGTTGTTGCGGTGGATCACAGCGTGGGCGTGCCTAACGAGTCCTCTTCGGCTCCGCCACCCCGCTCGCGGCTGTGTCGTCTTGCTCCCCCGCTGGTGGCTCCGCCGATACGTGTCTCGAGAGCATCGACACCGGGTTGGCGGGGGTTGGCGGGGGGGGGGGGGGGGGGCGCGGGGGTATCCTCGCGCTCCCCTTCTGTCTGCCTTATCTTCGCATGGAATCTGGGTTTGTGGTTTACTCACAGGGTTCACTGATTTGGTGGGATGGATTGGATTGGATTGATCTGAAGATTTGTCTTGATATAATATGGGTAGACTTGAAGTGGGCCGGCTCAGGTTAAACTTTGCAATTAAATCTTTGTTTTAGATTAATATTATATTATAATTTGAGTTCTCTACCATCTAATAGAGTTGATTATTTTAATTTTGATGGAATACTAAAGATTGATTGACGAAGCATGGATTAAGAGGAGATTCCAAGTGAAAATCTTAAACATGGAGTGGGTCTTATTGGGAGGATCAGATTCCGGCAGTGATTAGTGAGAACTGAGAAGTAGTGTCTCTTGCTTATTTGGAAGGGAAGTGTAGTTCTGTTCTCTAGAGGTTGCCTATTATTTTCGGAGTACTCTCTCCACATGTATTGATTCACAATAGATCAAAGGGTCTTAAGTCGAGTACTGCATTTGACACACATGTGAAAGGATAGGTGTTTTAAGATTGAGATGCTTAGTTCAGTCGTAATGTGGGTGATGCGGGCAGATCACGGTTGGCACCGACACGCGACATGCTCACTCTCCCAGGCGGACTATCGCCGTATCCTGACTTCCAGGCGGTGTGATGGTTCAGGGAACATATCCCCAGATGCTGACGTCGGGTGATCACAACAACATCGTTAGGAAACCTCTCCCTAGGCCTCCTTGGGGAACACGGATCCTACGAGCATTACCAAGATATGACAACTCATGATCCCGAGACGGTTACCTAGATGTGGGTGCTCCTACTGCTGATCGGTTTGGGATCTTCTCGCTGTTTATCTTATCTACCCGATCACATTGTATCTCCAATGAAAGTAGGTCGTGATGAAACTCGGACTTTTTCCTTATAAAAGGTTAGTCATGGCCTCTCCCCAAGGTACATAAGAATTACTCCCTCTAGTTCCCCTTCTGTTATTCTCCTCTCCTGCCCTTACTGATTTAAGTATCGGAGGGTCCCGGTGGGAACTTCCCTTCCTGTGTAGGGGGCTCGGCTCCGGTGCTCGCCGGACGTTCCTCCACACTCAGGGTCCTCACCTTGAGGTTCGACGTTGCCTCTTCAGTACTTCAACTACCTGTTGTGGTGTCACTTTCGAGTCCCACGTAATAAATAGAAGTGTAGCATACACAACACTTTAGTGCCTTCTGTCAAAATGGACAAGAAAGCCATGGCCCCTGCCCGCAATAACTCCAAGAGGGCTAACCCCGACGCCAGCCCAATAATTTGCTAGCTAGATCCGTCCTCCCTAATCCCCCCGCTCCTGTTTCCCAAGAGCACTTAGATGCAAATGTGGCATCTACGAGAGACAATCCTTGGGCTATCCAACCAGATAGAGGCATGAGCCCCGCCTGTGGCCAACCAGGAGGAGAACCAACCTCCTCCTCCACAGGTCCACATGGCAGACGATGACCAGGAGTCATGATCCAATAGCTCCTCGTCCTCCAGTGCTCCCCCGAAGATAGCTCCTGGACCCAAGGCGCTCCTTTCCATGGAGCGTCAGATCAAGGACCTTAGAAAAGAGTTCAAGGAAGTGGTCATGAAGATAACCGAACAAATGAACTCCACAACCTAGGTCAGTAACTCTCCTTTCTCTGTTGAAGTGTTAGCTGCCGTACACACAGGAAAGTTGGAGCTTCCTGCCATGAGCCATATGATAGGACGACATATCCTAATGATCACTAGGAATGGTTCGACAACTCCTCACCCTCTCCGGGGTTTCAGACCCTATCAAGTGTCATGCTTTCCCTCTCACTCTCGAGAAGGTGGTGGCAGCCTAGTTTAAAACCCTAGCCTCTGCCTCCATATCCACCTCGCTGCAACTTCAAAAAGCTTTCCTTTCTCACTTTTTTGAGTATGCTCGGCCTATCAAAATCTACCAGCTTCATAACCATCAAACAAGAGAGGGGAGAGACACTAAGGTCCTACCTGAGTCAGTTCCATGCTGAAGCCCTCTAAATCCAAAACCTTTATGTCTCTACTACTATCACATCCATGTTACAAGGCACCGACTGTTGCACCGCTCTCATCCAAGAGATTCATCGCTTAATCTAGAAGGGCCATATCGATCCCGACTTCACATACAATCGAAGGAAGCGTCCAGAGCCTGATCGAGAGCCGGCGATAGAGGACTGACAACAACAAAAGCTTAAAGGGGTCATCATGATGATCACGAGAGGACTCTCGGGTAGCGGTGACATCAATCGGAAGAGGAAGGCATATGCCTGGGAAGTCCTCACTGTTAGCCCACTGATCCCAATAGGCCCCAAGGAGCCAATCACATTCTCCATTGCAGACCTAGAGAGAGTGCAAACCCCACATGATGATCCCCTTGTTGTCTCAACCGTCATTAACGGCTATGATGTAAGAAGAATTTTAGTGGACAATGGGAGTGCCCCCGATGTCATTTATTATGATTTCTTTGTACAACTCCAGGTCCTAGTAGATGAGTTGAGGCCCATCAGAACCCCTCTGCATGGCCTCAGCAATTAACCAGTGTTTAGTGTCTACAGAAGGCACGGTGAGACTCGAGATTACCCTGGGAAATCACCCCCAACAAATCTACCTGGAGGCCGACTTTGCGATTGTGAGAGTACCCTTCGCATACAACGCCATCATTGGCAGAGGCATACTCAGCCGCATCCAAGGGGTAACCTCCACCTACCATTAGAAGCTCAAGTTCTGGACCAGTAGTGACGCATGTGAAGTACGAGGAGATCAAAATGAATCCTGGCACTACTATGTGAACTCTGTCCACCTCCCTCCCCTAAGCGGTTTGAGCTAGCACGAAAGTTCCTCAGGATAGGGCTCTGGCCCTAGAGGATGTCTATGCGGAACCAGTAGAGACTACAACCACTGTGAGCCTTGGTGGGGTGACAGACCGACAAGTTAAGATTGGGGGAGAGCTCCCAAAAGATTGTTCCTCTATACTATCAAACATGATGCCTTTGCCCGGGATGATTCTGAGCTCCCTGGCATTGATCCTAGCATATGCATCTACTAGCTCCAAGTTGATCCAAATTGCTAGCATGTTCAATAGAGGCGCCGACCTATGTGTGAAGAATGGAGGATGGTAACTCGCAACTAGGTGACCAGGGGCCTGGGTACTGGCCTCTTCAGGGAGATCTATTACCCAATGTGGCTAACGAACATCATCCTTGTCAAGAAGCCCAACGAAAGCTGAAGGATGTGGATGGACTTCACCGACTTAAACAAGGCCTGTCCCAAAGATTACTATCCATTGTCTCGGGTATACCAGCTCGTGGATTCTATCGCTGGCAAAGAACTGATGAGCTTCTTAGACTCCTACTATGGATACCACCAGATCTGTATGCACCTTGTGGACGAGGAAAATACTACATTCATCACATATCTAGGTACATATTGATACACTCGCATGCCTTTTGGTCTTAAGAATACAGGAGCAACGTACCAGAGGCTCGTGGACCGAATATGCTCGAAGGGCAAATTGAACGAAACATGGAGGTATACGTGGATGACATGATCGTCAAAAGTGTATGAGTTTTAGACCACATCACCGATCTTGCCAAGATGCTCTCCACACTCCGGCAGCACAACATGAAGATCAACTTAGAGAAATGCATCTTCGACATAAAGACATGCAAGCTCCTCAGTTTCTTGGTCAGCAAATGGGGGATCGAGGCAAACCCATAGAGATACAAGCCATCCTCAACATGGAGCCGCCCAGGTCTACCAAGGGAGTGCAACGTCTCAACGGGTGGCTCGCTCAGTCGGTCTGCCAAAAGGAGCCTACCCTTCTTCGCCCTTCTATGAGAGAAGGGATGATAGCTGCCAACAAGCCTTCCAAGAGCTCAAAAATCACCTTACCTCCATCCTTGTCCTCTCTAGCCCCATATAGGGTGAAACCCGTTCCTTGTATGTACTTGTATGTAATTGAGAGTTCTATAAGCTCCGTTTTAATAAGAGAAGAGGGTAGGGGCCAACTTCCCATTTACTATGTGAGCAAAGTGTTACAAGGACCCGAATTGTGATACCCAGCCATAGAAAAGCTAGCATTGGTGCTCATAGTCTCTGCACAAAGACTTAGGCCCTATTTCCAGATGCACCTGATTGTAGTGCTCGCTAATTGCCCCCTGCGATAAGTATTGTCAAAGCCTAAGACCTCTGAAAGGCTCATGAAATGGGCTATTGAATTAGAGGAATTTGATATTTCCTTCAAACCTCGAATGGCCATAAAAGCTCAAACCCTAGTTGACTTAATAGCAGAATGCTTTTGTGAATCCTCAAAGGTGGAAGAAGATATCTCTCGACTGGAATGAGAGGAGAGTCCAGAGTGGAGTCTCCACGTAGATGGGTCATCTTGTTGGATCGACAGTAGAGTCGGCCTACTCTTGGTGACACCAAAAGGACTCAACCTGGAGTACACCCTCAGATTCAGCTTTGTCGTGTCCAATATTGTGGTAGAATATGAAGTTCTCATCTCTGGCTTAAGGATGGCCCTGCATCTGGGAGCAAAGAAAATTCAAGTCTTTAGTGATTCCCAGCTGATGGTGAATCAGATTCTTGGTGAATATAAGGCCCATGAGTTGCTCCTACAAAAGTACCTCGAAAAGATAAAGAGCATGATCCCAAACTCCAATTCCTTCACCATTACTTGTGTGCCTCAGGGGGAGAACACCAAGGCCGATGCCTTGGCCTGTTTGGCATCCTCCTCTGAGTTAGGGGGGCAATGTACCATCCTCATAGAGGAACTCAATAGGCCAAGCATTGGCGGCAAGGGTCAGGCGATGCAAGTCATGCACGTTGGAGAATAACCTTCATGGATGGATCCTATTGTGCGGTACTTGGTTGATGGACAGTTGCCCGAAGATAAGCAAGAGACCTGATTGGTCAAGCGCCAAGCACCAAGATTCGTCATGACTGATGGAGAACTCCATCTCCGAGGCTACATGTTCCCTTATCTTAAATGCATGTCATCACTTCAAGCAGAGTACGCTCTGCGTGAACTACATGAAGGGATCTGCGAGAGACACATTGGCGCTAGAGCTTTGGCCCACAAGATCCTCCAACAGGGATACTGGTGGCCCACACTCCTCAAAGATGGACTATGTTTCGTACAGACATGCAACAAATGCCCGACATTCGGGCACCTCCACCACCAACCTGTTGTCGACCTGAAAGCTATTGTAGAGCCTTGGCCTTGCGCCCAGTGAGGGATCGACATATTAGGCCCCTTCCCCCAAGGCCACTAGGCAAAGGACGTTCCTCATTGTAGCTGTGGACTACTTCACCAAGTGGGTGGAAGTCATGCCACTCATGCACATTACCAGTCAGAGAGCATGAGACTTCGTATGGAGGTCCATAATATGTAGATTTGGTCTCCCACAAGTCCTAATTACTGACAATGAAATGTAGTTCAATAGCAAGCTCTTTAAAGACAGCTATGCCAACCTGCACATTGATCACCAGATGATTTCGGTGGCGCACCCCCCGAGCAATGACCAAGTAGAGGGCACCAACCGAGCCATTCTACAAGGACTGAAGAATGGACTCGATGATGCAAAAGGAGAATGGGTAAACAAGTTGCCAAACATCCTTTGCTTGTATCATACGACCCCCCGCAGTGGTATCGGTGAGTCCCCTTTCAACCTATCTTTTGGTATAAGGGTGACCATCCCAATGAAAATCAGACACCCGTCACTCCGAGTGTCATCCTTTGAGGAAGTCTGTAACAACCAGTTGCTTAGAGGAAACCTGGATCTATTGGAGGAGCAAAGAGAGGATGCCCGCCTTCGGCTCGCCGCCTATCAACATAAAATGGCACGGTCCTACAATCGATGAGTTCGCCCAAGATAGTTTCACTTGGGTGATTTGGTGTTAAGGAAGGCCAAAGCTTCGGCGCCAGCCCTTACCTCCAGCAAGCTAGCACCAAATTGAGAAGGGCCCTACCAGATCACAGAAGCCGTAGGGGGGCATATCGCCTCCAAACACCTAGTGGTGTGAGGATCCCTTGGACTAGGAATACATATACCCTCCGTGCCTACCATGCATAAAGAGACTGAACTTGTAGTATAAGACTCCCGTAATAGAAGGCACAACCTTTCCCCTTGATAAGGGTAACCCATACTCTCCTCTTCTTTTTCTTTTATGTACTCAAAGAAGTTTGTCATTAATAAAATTTCTCGTTGCTAGTAGTATCCAAGCCAATGGATAGGCGACCAGTTATGTCTCGGCTCTATCAACCTTGCTTTTGCTACTACCTTAGCCATGCCTTAGACCAATGACTCGATGAGTGTTCGCCCTAATAGCCCGTCCTTTCCCCAAGCAAAGTCTTTGGCACTCGGATGCTAGAGAAATCCTTTGGCCTCTGAGGATCCCAGATAAAGTCTTCGGCCTCTATGGATGAAGACTTGAGCAAAGTCTTTGACACTCGGATACTAGTGAAAGCCCTCGGCCCCTGAGGATCCCAGAGAAAGTCTTCGGCCTTTATGGATGAAGACCTATAAAGCAAAGCCTTCGATGCTTGGATGCTAGGGAAAACCTTCGGCTCCTGAAGATCCTAGAGAAAGTCTTAAGCCTTCGACCTCTATGGATGAAGACCCGAGTAAAGGCTTCGGTGCGCGGTTGCCTAGAAAAGCATTCGGCCCCTGAGGATCCCTGAGAAAACCTTTGGTCTCTGCAGATGAAGACCGGAGCTAAGCCTTCGACACTCAGATGCTAGAGAAGGCCTTCGGCCCCTGAGGATCCTAGAGAAAGTCTTCGACCTTTGTGCATGAAGACCTGAGCAAAGTCTTCGGTGCTTGGATGCTAGGAAAAGCTTTCGGCCCTTGAGGATTCCATAGAAAGCCTTCGGCCTCTATGGATGAAGATCGGAGCAAAGCCTTCAGCGCTCAGATATCCGAGAAAGCCTTCTGCCCCTGAGAATCCCAAGGAAAGCCTTCAGCCTCTACAGATGCAAAATCAAGCCAAGTCTTCGGTGCTCAGTATGACCATTCCCCCTCAGGCGAAGCCTTAAGCACCTGATGGACAAACACGCTCAGCGGAACGGCCATTGAAGAAATAAGACATGTTCGGAGTTGCTGACTACAACTATGTAAGCAAGAAAAATATGCCATGGAAAGGTCAAACGATTTGCAAAATGAGGAGCCGATTGTTCAGAATGATAAAAGATATTGGGGCCAAGGGGTCTATATCCTCATGTAGGAGGCAAAAACTGGAAAAGAGGAGTCAAAGGGTGAGATTGTTCAGAAAAGGACAAGTAAATTCCTCCGCTTTCACCACTAGATATTTGGTCACAACCCAGTCACTGCCATGCCCACATCATAGTTGGACACCACCACCAGCTCCCAAAACTCCTTTGACCCTCAGTACTCCTCGATGGCATTGACTACGAACTGACAGAACTCTTCTAATTCTCGATACCTCTCGCTGGCATCAACGACGTACCGATGGAGCTCCCTAAACCCATGATACTTCTCTAGGGCCTCCTGAGGTCCCGCACATCGCACTTCCTCTAGCTCTCACTAGAGCTTAGAGATGACCTCCTGAGCCTTCGCCTCAATTTCTTGGGATTAGCGTAGACTCCCCTCCAGTCCAACAATCTTCTCCTACATGGCGGCCACCTCGATCCCCTTCTCTGACAGCTGTTGCTGGAGGTCGCTCAGCACGTCAACCTTGGAGGCTTTTGCGTCCTTCTTCCAATACAAGAGAGCTGCCTCAGCCTTCTAGAGGTCAGCACAGGTGCTCGATGACTCTTCGAGTACGTGGGCGGAAAGAACAAAAGCATTGACAACAAGGTCCAGGAGTTGCCGCATCGACCTCTGGCATAGGGCACCCGGAGGTCCTTCACTCGCTCGAAGGATGTAGCTAGGGTGTGCCAAGTAGTCCAAGTCTGTAATGCCCCGGATTTTTTTTTCGGATATTTTTCGGATCTTTTAGTGGGTCTCAGAGTGTATTTTGTGCTTTACACGTGTTTTTTCCTGATGTACCTTCAGAACTCTGTACAGGGCGAACCGTGGCATTCTCCGACCCTGGGACAGTTCCTGCGCATCGTACTCCTTCCGAGGATCGCAGAGATAATTTTTCGTAATTTTCTAAATTTCTGCAATTTTTGGATTTTTCTATATATACTAACCCTTTTCTCTCTCTCCCTCTCATTCTCTCTTTCTCACTCTCTCTCATCTCTTTATCTCCCCCTCTCCTCGGGCGGCCGACGGTGGCAGAGGAGGGCGAGGCGACGATGGCGGGAGGCGAGGAACGGGGAGCGGGTCAAGGATTGAGGGCCGGTGGCACGTGGAAGCTCGCTGCGGGTTCGTGGAACGGTGAGGGTTTCACGGCGTTTTCTTCGTGGATCGGCGTCCACGGCACGTCGTTTCTTCGGTGGAGGTAGGGAGATGGACCCCCAGCTCGTGCATTCCTTTTCCCGCAAGTTTTGTAAGCCGTGGTGAGCCGAGCGGGCGTATTTGGGATTTTTAAGAAAAATTCATATTTTTGGGGAGTGAGCCGGATCTCTCGTTTCATTGCGTTTTTGGCCGATCCGAGGCCGTAGATGCATGCTAAGGGCTATTTGGGGGCTTCCCCCTTATTTTCCCCCTCTCCCGTGGAGGTATGGGGGCGTGTGATGATTTTTGGGCCGTTTCCCGCCGTAGCGTTCTCGGGACGGTGTGATAGTCCTTCCAGTGACCGTCACAGTCTGTAACGCCCCAGAGTGGGTGCGTTACGTGCTGTGATGCGCCAAGGAGGGTGCGTCACATGGTCCTGTTTGTCGGCAGGGCGTCGGTCGCTTTGACGGTCCCACGATAAACCGCCAGAGGGTGTGACATGCCTTGGTTCGACCGCTACGTCCGTTCTCGTGTTTTCAGACCGTTGGGGGTCACGAGTCTTCTGACGCGCCTAGGTAGGACCGTCAGAGCACTGTGACGCCCATGAATGGGAGCGTCAGAGCTGACGCAGCCCATTCTTCTGATGCTCCTAGGTAGGACCGTCAGAGGCTGTGACGCCCCGAGGGGTGTGCGTCACAACCTGTTTCGTTCTGTCTTCTAACATAATAGGCTTGGTCCGTTAGAGACTGTGACGCCCCAGGATGGGTGCGTCACAGCCGGTGTTACCCCTCTCGCGTAACGCTCCTGTGTTGGACCGTTAGAGTGCTGTGATGGTCTAGCCTTGGACCGTTACAGCTGTGACGGCTCAAAGGTAGACCGCCAGGCACTGTGTTGCGCCGAAGTGGTTCTTCGTGCTTGCCGCGATTGTTTCACGTTATGTAGGTCCCTAGTCGACCTGGTTGCGACCCAGTGGTCGACTTGCGGTCTCTTGGATGTCCCAGACACCCCGGAGGTTCTGTGTCCGTGTCTTGAGGGTGTCGGGAGGACCGTGTTACCTCGTTTAGCATGCCCATGAGTTTGAGAGTCCGGGTGACTCCTCGTGTTCTGGGCTTTTGTGTTATGCTTAATCGAGTCACCGTGTATCGGTGTGTGTGCGGTGGGGTCTCCCCCGCATGTCGTGAGTTTTCCTGGAAGATGATTCCTGAGTGGGCCGTGTGTTTGGCCTTGGACTACGAGTCCAGTTATCGGCGTGGTGGCTTGTGTGCTGCCCTGGGAATCGTGCTTCTGTGCTTTCTGCGTGGGCCATGTGTGTGGCCTTGGACTGCGAGTCCAGTTCCCCAGCCTGGGGCTGGAGGGTTCCCGCTTTTCCTTGAGAGTGGGATTCGGTTTGACGGCCTGTGAGCTACCTTGGGAACCATACTTCTGCGTTTCTGTGTGGACTGTGAGTCCCGTTTCTTCTCCGACCATGGTCACCGTGCGACGGTGTTGGTACATAGGACGGTCCCCGTACTTCGTCAGGTTTGGATGTGATTTTTCGTTGACTTGAGAGTCTACTCCTTCAGTGACCCTCCACTAGTCGTAGGCTGCCTGCACGCGAGTGGACCCACCAGGGAGTGGTGGAGAGGCTACCCCGAGGACGGTTTTTAGACTGGTTTCCGTCGGGACCCTCGTCGGTAGCCAGAGTCCGACTCCAGGGGAAAACCAGTTAGAGGCTAGACCTAGGACGTATGGTCTGTGTGTGCACACGTGGTTGGGGGCAGTGGACACACGCTGATGAGCGGGACCCCAGTTAGTCACTTGTTTTGTGGTTATTTGTACGGTGTCCGTGCCTCTGGTAGGCGCTACCACGTCAGGCAGTTCACCTGCGGTGCGGTGTAAGTCATCAGGGGACGCTACCGACTGTGCTTCTTGTAGGAGGTACTCCTGTCGAGTCGGGAGTGGCAGACTGCCAGTCAGTCTCTGTGACTTCGACCTTCGGGTTTTTGGTCGTGTTAACCGTTGAGTTCCGGGTGTTTCGCCGTGGTGCGTGTGTCGGTTCTTGTGCCGTTTGACGGGTGCTAGTAGCTTTACCGAGATTGCGTCTTGTTGTGTGGTACCCGCGACCAGGTGGTCAGGGTTGCACCTTGGACAACATGTCCAGGTTGGCCGTGTCTTGGGAGACAGGCCTCTACGGCGGGGTTGCCGTGGGTTTTTACTTCGGTAAGTGGTGCTAGTATGGTCCGGTTCCTGACTGCGAGATCGAGACATCTCTTTCTGATTGACCGGTACCATAGGAGTAGTTGTAGTGCCGAGTTTTGATCGGCCACCGGGTTTACTGTTCCTACTGTTACTGTTGCTCTCATAGTTACAGCTTTCCGTGCCCCCATTGTTCTTAGTTGGGGTTCCGCGGGATCCCTACTGGGCTAGTGACAGGAGGCTCACCCTTGCTTTTCAGGTGTGGTGGTTCTTCCTCGTGGTTCGAGGATGCTGTTCAGAGGTTCTCAATTGCCAGCTCACCGGGCCGAGTGTTCACTTGGCTTGTGGTACGTTTTTACTGCTTTAGACTGTACTTTCTGTTGGATTGGACTTTGCTGTAGTAGTTGTTTATTTATTTATGTTAATTATTGAATTATCATACTTTATTTCATATTTCTTTATGCCTTCACACTCCTTTTAGCTCTTCCGAGCCCTCCCGGCTCATGGACGGCGGTTTGAGTCTCGGATTATCGGGTCTCTCCCGGTAATCAGATTCTCGGGTCGTTACAGCTGGTATCAGAGCGCTGGTTGTGGACGTATATAGGAATTCGAGATATTGCAGCGATCAGAGTCCATAAGGTCCAGTACAGTCGGTAGCTGGCATATGGTTTTGTGTTTATTTTCCGCCTTGTTTCTCGCTTGAGAGCTTGAGTGCGCTGTGCGGCGCTGAGAAGGTGGTTGCTGTTCGCGGCTTCCGTGTTGGCCTGGGGTCTAAGGATTGAGGTCGAGAGCTTTCTCCCTCGTCGGTGGTGACCCCAGTTGTCCAGCGTTGGGCAGAGGTTGCTGGCAGGCGTGAGCTCGCGGTGCTGCATTCGAGGTGTCTGCAGCGTGGTCAGGTGGCTGGTGTGGATTGCTTGTGGTTAAGTGGCTGTGAGTGTGCTTTGAGGGAGCTACTGTTAGTTTTGGCCACTCCATCTTGAGGCCTATCCAGCCCCTGAGGTGTTAAGGTCGTAGTTCAAGGTGGCAGAGCGGGTGTTCTGATCGAGAAGTGTGCTCGAGTGAGCGGAGGATCTTCTCGGTGAGCTGCTGTTTCGTCGAGCCTGATGTTCTTGTCGTGCTCTGTGGCATCAGAAATGATGTGTCGATCCCGGTTGTTTCACGGATTTTGAGGCAGGATTGGGCTGAGGTGTCCCAGTAAGTTTTGCTCCTACGCTCTTGTGTGCGAATGTGTTGTATTCGCCTGGAGTTGGTTTAAGATATGAAGGTTCTGTAGTGAGTTTCGGGACTCGAGGATGAGCATTGACGGTTGTCGGTTATGGCTCGTGTTGCGGCTCTTATAGTGATGTGCTGCGGTTCGAGGAATTGCAGGGTGGTGCATCGATAGATGCTGTGATTATGGTCCGACGTGACACTTGCTGAGTGTGTCGGAGGCGTTGACCTGATGGAAGCGATGGTTTTCTTGGTGCTGGATGGTGCTGTTTCCAGCGTGCACGAGATTCAAGATCAGGTCGAGCGTGGAGTTCTTCCGTTGTTTGGAGGTGCGATTGGTTTCTCCTTTGGTTGGAGAGATTGCATTTGGCCAAGGTTCGTCGTCTTGCATTGTGTGTTCGGATTGGTTGGCCTTCGTGTGCCATGAAGTCCGTGCGAGACGTGATCCGTGTTTTGGCAAGGTGGTTGCCTGTGAGAAGTTGTGCCCATTCCCTTGTCGTGTAAGGGTGTTGGCACTTTTCCGAAAGGATGAGTGCCGGTTGGGCGGTGTTTCCGGGAATTTGTAGCTGTGCGCGTGGATCAGAGTGCGCAGCGGTAGCCTGGTGGGCCCATAACCCACTGGTTCAGGATCGTAGCGTTGGTTGCTACGGGCGGATTCCTGGGTTTACGTTGAGCATTGGAGGATTGGTTCCTCTGTGTGAAACGTGTTGTTGCCGTGCCGTTGCTCTAGATATCGTGGTTCTTGGCACTGGCAGGATGGAGTGTTGTGGAATGTGCTGGCTGGTGCGCCGCATGAGTACCCTGTTCCTATGATGGAAGCCGTGTCAGGCGTCGATGTTAGACCCGGATGGGGTTGTTGAGGATGTCGCCTGACGGAGGTTGAGGGATGTGATGAGACAAGACGGAAGAGTGACGCCTGTGGGCGGAGGCCTTTTAGTGAGGTTGGCGTTGGATTGGTGGCCCTTGATGGGACGTTGGTGTCGCAATGGTTATCCCTGGTTTGCTAACCAGCATGGGATGGTTCCCCTGTAAGTCTGAGTCAAGTGAGGTGATGACTGAAGACGCCTAGATCTCATCAATTGGTTTCATCGTGCCCCCGAGAGGGTCGAGTTGGTGCGGCGATCGAGTTCAGATGCGGTGTCCGAGAGGAGTTCAGCTCGAGATGTGGTAAATGTCTGTGTGTGAGTCAGAGGATGACCTGCTGTGGGTTGGATCGTGCCCGTTGGGCCGGTGGAGGTTTCCCGTTGACGTGTAGCTGGCGACCAGTGGATGGTCTTTTCACAGACAGAAGATGCTGGTTGTCGGGGCTCGAGCGTGGCGAGAGCCGTGTGCCAGTGAGACCTTTGGTGGTCATTTTTGTGATGTGTCCTTCCGGACGGGATCTGGGCTTTGTCGAAGTTTGTCCTCTGACAGAGTTGGCACAGTGATATGTCTGGCTTTCAGCTTACCATGCGTGAGGTGATTCTTGGTGCTGACCCGATGTTCTGGTTGCGGTCTGTTGAGATGGCTGCTTGAGCTGGTGGAGGCTCTATATTAGTTGTTCCCTTGAGAGGGTGTGCGACCTGTCAGCTGGTTGTGAAGCTGACGTGTAATTTGTCTGCTGACTATTGGATGGATCGGTAGCTGTTTCTCATGTCGAGGACTGTGTCTCCTCGGTGAGCGAGATGGTGGCGGCGGTGCCACGATTGGTTCTCGCGTGTCTAAGGTGATGCCGGACGGTGTCCTTTGGTGCACCTGCTCTAGTGGCCGGTGTGTGCGGCATGCGGAGCGGGGTGTTGTTTGTGATTGTAGTCTGGCTGTGTCCCTCAGGATCGGTGTTTTCGTGAGAATCGAGATTTTCTGTGCTGGGGCTTTGACAGCATTGTCAGTTGGTTAAGGTGTTCTTCCCCTATGACTTGGTGCTAGTCCTGAATTTCGAGGATGAAATTTCTTTAAGGGGGAAGGGCTGTAATGCCCCGAATTTTTTTCAGATATTTTTTGGATCTTTTAGTGGGTCTCAGAGTGTATTTTGTGCTTTACACATGTTTTTCCCTGATGTGCATTCGGAACTCTGTACAGGGCGAACCGTGGCGTTCTCCGAATCCGGGACAGTTCCTGCGCGTTGTACTCCTTCCGAGGATCGCGGAGGTAATTTTTCGTAATTTTTTGAATTTCTGTAATTTTTAGATTTTTCTATATATACTAACCCTTTTCTCTCTCCCCCTCTCATTCTCTCTTTCTCACTCTCTCTCATCTCTTTCTCTCCCCCACTCCCCGGGCGGCCGACGGTGGCGGAGGAGGGCGAGGCGGCGATGGCGGGAGGCGAGGAACGGGGAACGGGTCGAGGATCGAGGGCCGGTGGCACGTGGAAGCTCGGCCGCGGGTTCGTGGAACGGAGAGGGTTTCACGACGTTTTCTTTGTGGATCGACGTCCACGGCGCGTCGTTTCTTCGATGGAGGTAGGGAGATGGACTCCCAGCTCGTCCATTCCCTTTCCCACAAATTTCGTAGGCCGTGGTGTGCCGAGCGGGCGTATTTGGGATTTTTGGAAAAAATTCATATTTTTGGGGAGTGAGCTAGATCTCTCGTTTCGTTGCGTTTTTGGCTGATCCGAGGCCGTAGATGCATGCTAGGGGCTATTTGGGGACTTCCCCCTTGTTTTCCCCCTCTCCCGTGGAGGTATGGGGGCGTGAGACAATTTTTGGGTCGTTTCCCGCCGTAGCGTTCTCGGGACGGTGTGACGGTCCTTCCAGTGACCGTCACAGTCTGTAACGCCCTAGGGTGGGTGCGTTACGTGCTGTGACGCGCCAAGGAGGGTGCGTCACAGGGTCCTGTTTGTCGGCATGGCGTCGGTCGCTCTGACGGTCCCACGGTAAACCACCAGAGGGTGTGACGTGCCTGGGTTCGACGGCTACGTCCATTCTCGTGTTTTCAGACAGTTGGGGGTCACGAGTCTTCTGACGCGCCTAGGTAGGACCGTCAGAGCACTGTGACGCCCATGAATGGGAGCGTCAGAGCTTACGCAACCCATTCTTCTGACGCGCCTAGGTAGGACCGTCAGAGGCTGTGACGCCCCGAGGGGTGTGCGTCACAATCTGTTTCGTTCTGTCTTCTAACGCACCAGGCTTGGTCCGTTAGAGACTGTGACGCCCCAGGATGGGTGCGTCACAGTCGGTGTTGCCCCTCTCGCGTAACGCTCCTGTGTTGCACTGTTAGAGTGTTGTGATGGTCTAGCCTTGGACCGTTACAGCTGTGACGGCCCAAAGGTAGACCGCCAGGCACTGTGTTGCGCCGAAGTGGTTCTTCGTGCTTGCCACGATTGTTTCACGTTGTGTAGGTCCCTAGTCGACCCGGTTGCGACCCAGTGGTCGACTTGCGGTCTCTTGGATGTCCCAGACACCCCGGAGGTTCTGTGTCCGTGTCTTGAGGGTGTCGGGAGGACCGTTTTATCTCGTTTAGCGTGCCCATAGGTTTGAGAGTCCGGTGACTCCTCGTGTTCCGGGCTTTTGTGTTACGCTTAATCAAGTCACCATGTATCGGTGTGTGTGCGGTGGGGTCTCCCCCGCATGTCGTGAGTTTTCCTGGAAGATGATTCCCGAGTGGGCCGTGTGTTTGGCCTTGGACTGCGAGTCCAGTTATCGACGTGGCGGCTTGTGCGCTGCCCTGGGAATCATGCTTCTGTGCTTTCCGTGTGGGTCATGTGTGTGGCCTTGGACTGCGAGTCCAGTTGCCCAGCCTGGGGCTGGAGGGTTCCCACTTTTTCCTGAGAATGGGATTCGGTTTGGCGGCCTATGAGTTACCTTGGGAACCGTACTTCTGCGTTTCTGTGTGGACTGTGAGTCCCGTTTCTTCTCCGACCGTGGTCACCGTGCGACGGTGCTGGTACGTGGGACGGTCCCCGTACTTCGTCGGGTTTGGACGTGGTTTTTCGTTGACTTGAGAGTCTACTCCTCCAGTGACCCTCCACTAGTCGTAGCCTGCCTGCACGCGAGTGGACCCACCAGGAAGTGGTGGAGAGGCTACCCTGAGGATGATTTTTAGACTAGTTTCTGTCGGGTCCCTCATCGGTAGCCAGAGTCCGGATCCAAGGGAAAAGCAGTTAGAGGCCAGACCTAGGACGTATGGTCTGTGTGTGCACACGTGGTTGGGGGCAGTGGACACACGCTGACGAGCGTGACCCCAGCTAGTCACTTTCTTTGTGGTTACTTGTACGGTGTCCGTGCCTCTGGTAGGTGTTACCACATCAGGCAGTTCACCTGCGGTGCGGTGTAAGTCGTCAGGGGACGCTACCGACTGTGCTTATTGTAGGAGGTACTCCTGTCGAGTCGAGAGTGGCAGACTGTCAGTCAGTCTCTGTGACTTCGACTTTCGGGTTTTTGGTCATGTTAACCTTTGAGTTCCGAGTGTTTCGCCGTGGCGCGTGTATCGGTTCTCGTGCTGTTTGACGGGTGCTAGTAGTTTTACCGAGGTTGCATCTTGTTGTGCGGTACCCGCGACCAGGTGGTCAGTGTTGCTCCTTGGACAACGTGTCCAGGTTGGCCGTGTCTTGGGAGACAGGCCTCTACGGCGGGGTTGCCGTGGATTTTTAGTTCGGTAAGTGGTGCTAGTATGGTCTGGTTCCCGACTGCGAGATCGGGACTTCTCTTTCTGATTGACCGGTACAGTAGGAGTAGTTGTGGTGCTGAGTTTTGACCGGCCACCGGGTTTACTGTTCCTGCTGTTACTGTTGCTCTCGCAGTTACAACTTTCCGTGCCGTCGTTGTTCTCAGTTGGGGTTTCGCGGGATCCCTACTGGGCCAGTGACAGAAGGCTCACCCCTACTTTTAAGGTGCGGCGGTTCTTCCTCGTGGTTCGAGGATGCTGTTCAGAGGTTCTCAGTTGCCAGCTCGTCGGGTCGAGTGTTCACTTGACTTGTGGTACGTTTTTACTACTTTAGACTGTATTTTCTGTTGGATTGGACTATGTTGTATTAGTTATTTATTTATTTCTGTTAATTGTTGAATTATCCTGTTTTATTTCCTATTTCTTTGTGCCTCCACACTCCTTTTAGCCCTTCCGAGCCCTCCCGGCTCGTGGGCGGCGGTTCGAGTCTCAGATTATCGAGTCTCTCCCGGTAATCGGATTCTCGGGTCGTTACAAAGTCCGCCAGCTCAATGTCGTGCAGACTGTCTACGCCATGCAAACTAAAGGGCTCTAGGGGCACTGGGTCCTTGCCCTTACCCTGATGGGTCACGGCCCCAACTTGTCTCCCTTGGCTGGCACGACTTCTTTGGCAGGTGCCCCATTGTGAAAGTCAGGAGGTCCCCCCTTGGGACGGGCAACCTCCTTCGTTTCCCTCCTTGTCCTCTTGGATGCTGGCTCTAACGTATCACCAACACCCCCTGCCACCAGGAGTGCTGGGCAATGGCGGTCCAAGATGTTGTCTATGGAAATCTTCATGTCACCTGGGGACAGAGCAGGAAGACTTAATAAGAAAATGAGATGACAAGGATTAAAATGAAGTACATATGCTGTGAAGTCCCCGGGAGCAGATCGACAGAATGCCCTTGCGAGAATCAGAGTGCCACATGCTCCTCCAGGTTGTGTGGTGTCCCTTGCCATAGAATTCGTGCTACTTGATCCTCAAAACGTGATAGCGGTACCTCCTCCTATGGAGGATCAGCCTCCGTCCACTCAGTCGGAAACGACCACGAACGTTTGGACCGAACAAAGAAAAAACAACCCTTCCACTCATGGATGGAACTCGGAGGAGGATTAAACAACTTCTGCCACCTCCGAGCAGCTAGGTAATACCAACTCCGACCACGATCATTCTTGTAGATTGAAAAGAAATGATGAAAAATGAAGACCCTCGCCTTTACGCGACGCTCGGAACAAAGGGCTAGAAAGGCCGAAATAAAATGCCAAGAATTTGGCGTAAGCTATCAAGATGCTTTGTTGTACGTCCTAAGGAGCTTAGAAACAAAATGAGGAACATGGATATGACATATATAACAAAGGAAATCCTTGTATATAACAAAGGATCTCTCTCAAGTGTCATGCGCCTGGACAGTCAAGGACTTTGGCGCACACGCTCGCATATCCCCTGAAATCCCATACAACTCAACTAGCTCCTCTAGGCGATCCTAGAATAACTTAGGAGCACTTTTCTCCATGCGCTTCTTAGTCGTAGAAACTGAGGTAGCGAGGTCTGCACCCGGGACGGTTATGTCACCTCCCCCATGCTCCACCACTTCTATGGATAGGGATTGTGCCAGGGAGCTCTCTCTGGTCTCCACCACCACAGTCCAACATGCATCCTCATTGGGAACATGACTCCCCATCAAGGTCTCCGACTCATCAACAACCAGTCACTGTCATTGGCGCTTAGCACTTGTCTTTTGCCTCATTTCTTAACCATGGGTAAAAGAAGCGACTGGAGCAGACATAACACTCACCTCTATAGATGGGCGACCCAGCCGATGCCTGAGTGGAACGACAACAGGCCCCCAACAAGCCTCTCCCGATACCTTCCCTGAGTCGCTTCGAACCCTAAGTTGTAGAAGCAAGAACGAGAAGGTTCAAGGGCTCACCTTTTTATAATTTTCCCCTGATGGCAACATAGTGTCGGTTGAAAAGGCTATCATTATGAACAAAATTTGAACCGAATTGTACATGCCGAAAGGCGAATAGCCTCTGCTGCATGAAAGGCCACCTCCACCTCGGGACAAGCACCGAGCCGAAGACTGGGGGGTAAGTGACATAGACAGATCACAGTTGGCACCGACACATGGCATACTCCCTCTCCTAGGCATGCTATCGCCCTATCCCGACTTCCAAAGCGGTATGATGGTTTAAGGAGCATATCTCCAGATGCTGACCTCGGGTGATCACATTGGCATTATTTGGAAACCTCTCCCTAACCCTCCTTGAGGAACACATATCCTATGTGCATTACCAAGCCATGACAAGTCATGACCCCGAGACCGTTACCCAAATCTAGGCGCTTCTCCCGCCGATCGGTTCGAGATCTTCGCACGGTTTACCTTATCTCCCCGATCACGCCGTATCTCCACTGAAGGGAGGTCGTGATGGATCTCGGACTTTTCTCCTATAAAAGGTTAACCATGGCCTCTCCCCAAGGTACACAAGAATTGCTCCCTCTAGCTCCCCTTATGTTATTCTCCTCTCCTGTCCTTACTGACTTAAACCTCGGAGAATTCTCCCGGAGTCCCTAACTCTTAGTGAAAACTTCCATTCCTGTGTAGGAGGTTCGACTTCAGCGCTCGTCGCACGTTCGTCCACACTCGGCGTTCTCGCCTTGAGGTTCGGCGTTCCCTCTTTAGTAATTCAACTCCCTGTTGTGACATCACTTTCGAGTCCCACGTAATAAATACTAGTGTAGCTTACGCAACAATGGGGAGTCTTTTTTGTCATTTTGATTATTGTCTCAATTTGTGTATATACGAATAGATTTCAGCAATTATTAGGCGATATTCCATCTTATCAATGAGATGGTTCCTATATCATTCTTAAAATGTGTTGGAATTTAATACTGTAAAGGGAACATCTTAAGCCTCTGTTTGACAACAGAATAAGTAGCTAAATAGGAAGTGATCTGATCATAAGTATAAAAATATCATGTGAAAATTAGAATATTTTAGATGATAGAATATTTAGTCAAATGACAAAGTATGTGATTTCTATTTGGTGGCTTTGTGCAAACAAATGAAAGAGGTCAAATATCCCACCTCGTGTTGATCACATTCTCTTCATACTAATCATTTTTGTGAAAACAAAAAAAAATAGTGAATGACAAAATAATCTCTGTAAAGTCAATATTTTTAGCATATTTATTTCACGAGGAATGTTAATGTGTCGTATTTTTTGATAAGTATTTTTTTAACGGAGAGAGATAATATAAACTAAGTATTTTTTTTAACAAAAAAAGATAAGATAAACTGTGTGCCGCATTTAATGTCACCTAGTTTGTCACTTTTATCTTGACCGTTGACCTTGAGATCAGACGGTCAAAATGAAGTTGGCGTCAAATTGTTTGATACTTCCCTTCTTTGGGAAGTCGTCCTCTTCTTTTAGTTTTCAAATAATACGATAAACGAGTCTTCACAAAATGTGAACAACGCATCATTTCTCTTGTTTGGTTACCAAACGAGTGAAAATAATAACATCACCCCGAGAAACTCCCGTGAACTAAATTTGAAAACAAGAACCAAATCCTATCTCACTCCTAATAATGCTATTTTTTATATTTTTAACAAATAATAATATATATTTTTTACGATAACATATTTGAGACCGTCGCGATTAATATCTTATTAACGACAATTACGAATTATTAGCGACAATTTTTTTTATTGTCATCTTTAAAACATATTAGAGACATCTTTTATAAGGAGTCGTCGCGAATAAGTAACAGTAGTGACGACTGTTTTTATGTTGTCACGGATAAATCTTTATTAACGACGACTGATGATAACAATTTATATATGTCATCTTAAAGATTATTAACGACGGATGTTTTTGAAACCGTCGCTAATAAGTTTTAATAACGACGGCGTGTAGAAGCCGTCTACTATCTTTATCAACGACGGCCGGTGACAATTATTTAGATATTTTTAAAACCGTCGCTAATAAATTTTAATAACGACGATGTGTAAAAGCCGTCGCCAATGAATTATCGTCAGTACTCAATTTTCTTGCAGGGACCGCCAGGTCTTCCATAACTTAGAGGAGCCCGAATCCATCTGGGTAGGTTAGAACATTGCAGCATGATGTATATCCCCTTCGATATATATATATATATTAAATTAAATTATTTGAGGGGGGGGGGGGTTGCATGGGTGACCGAGAGAGGCCCTCCCTCGTCACGATCACAATGGAGTCGGGTGATACAACTTATCACCGGTCCCCCCAGCTACAGATATTGAACGCCACGGAGGCATCAAAGACATGACATTGATTAAGCACTCCGGAAAGTCGAATCCATTACTTAAATCTCTCTCTCTCTCTCTCCCCCACTTTCCCATGTCCGGATCCGACTCCTCTTCATGGCCTCCAGATGGGCACACCCACCCATGCATATGTGTTTTCTGTGACACTCATGCATATACGGAGAAAGAGTGATGTTTGGTGTCCGACCCGGATGATTACTCTTCGTGCATCCATCTCCGTGTGATCAATCTCATTTTGAACGTCGGTGATGCTTGATGTCTATCTCAGATGATTATCCGTCGTACGTGCATCCACCCTCGTATGATCAATCCCGTCTCGAATGTCGGTGATGTTTGATATCTGTCTCGAATGATTACTCGTCGTGCATCCACTCTCATGTGATCAATCCCGTCCCGAACGACGTTCGGGACGGATAATTAAATTTACCCATGGAGAGAAGGAGGTCTTAATAGGTAGAGTTGGCCAACGTTGCTGTTGTGGCTTCTTGCTAAGCGTTTGATGGTGTGTGCTTAGCACAATGCCCTGTGAGCAGGATGGGGAGAGAGAGAGAGAGAGAGAAGTGGAAGGTCGAATGATGGAGGGTTTGGTGCGGCGTCGATCAGGAGGGCTCCGAGTGTGAAGTGGCATGCCACTGTGTCTATTGGAAGTCTGGGCTGGATGGGTGGGGCAGGCTGGTGGGAGGTCCGTTTCTGGGGTCTGGGTCCCCGCCAAAAGACAAAGAACAATTTGCCATGCATCTTCTACTAATCCAGAAAGGATGCTAATTAATGTGATTAATGGAATCTGATGATGCATGCAGCAATGAATGCAGCCTCAAATCTGGTAATCACAGGCACACATTAGATTGTCTAATGATATCTAGTTTGTTGTTCAGTGAGTGTGTGAGTGAGTGAGAGAGAGAGAGAGAGAGAGAGAGAGAGAGAACCCATCCATTGTCAGGTAAAAATTGATCAGGTGAACAGTCAAGTTGGGTGTAACACACCCCTGAGGAATGTTGAACTTGCAACATCGCTTGGTCACGATATCAAGGTTACGTTTGGAAACACTTTTGGGTTGACTAAACTATGGAGAATTAAAATTTTGCACATTTTTCAAAAGATTATTATTTTTGATTTGAAAATAATAGTTCAATAATCTTATTTAAGAATGTATCCAAGTGTGAATAGATTTTGTATAGAGTTATCCAAAAAATCCGTACTTTTTACATTCAAATTTCATAGATATCATTGTATTCACTCACTTTTAGAGATTTTTCCTCCGTTTCAATGATTAGAATCTACTGTAATTATTGAAAAACTCACAATAAAGAGATCTCGGAGATTATTACTCTCTCCACCTTTTAAGCCTATATATCTCTTACTCGCTAAAATTCACTTAATTTCACGTACACCAAGATCTCCATGATTTATTTTAAAAAAATTATGTCATGTCAAAGTTTCTAATGATCGAAATCACTCTCACAATCCTTTTCAAACTAAGCCTAAGAAACTGAGAGCCAATGATAGAATGTGTGCAGTTAATTCCTTGCTTGTGGGAAGGGAGAGAAGTCCGATTCTGATGGAGGTTCTTTGTTGTGCTACGGTTTGTAGATATTAGTTAGAATCTGAATTCGGAAGGTTTGGATATATGGGAACTTGGGGAGGGGATTAGAGGGAAGGTTGCCTAATTGGTAAGTGGTCAATTCGTTCGGTGGCATGCAGCAATATTCTTTGATTACTTTACAACAACCTATACGAAAATTATTGGTATGCTGTCCAAAGTTCCATTAAACAAAACATGGTGGTACGTCTTTGTTTGCCTGCTCCAAATCCTTAGATGCTCAATCCCCACTCGTTATGTTCTGCGTTACGGCTGGACATGATCACATACATATTTATATTTATATATAATTTAGGAAGGAAAAGAGGAAAATATCATGCAAGTAGTAATCTGTACATTATCCACAATTCCATCACAAACATGTCGGCATGAGTGTTGCACATTCCAAAAGCTTGGATGTTGAGCTTCTAACTCCTCCATCCAACTTAATTATCTTCTTCTGTCTAGAACTCCTGAAATATTCGGCAAACGTACGGGGGGTGTTTGATGATAATCGAGCGGGTTTGGAGGCGAATACGCCGTTTGCCCTCTCCCCTGGAATTAATAAGGCATTCGACCCATTCAGGTCGGATGACTTACTCGGCCAAAGAATGATCTTTGCACATGTTTCACCCCTATTCAACGTTCAGCGTCCTATCAAACCAGATTAGGCATCGTATCGGCAAAATCGAGATGTCACCGGGGAATCCGTCACCCGCGAATGACGTATTCGGTTTTTAAATTGGCCGAAAGAATACGTAGAACAACGGATGCATAGCACGAATCTACACAGAAAGAACATTCCCAACTTCCAATAGAGTAACATTAGGCCAAAAGGGGACAGCAAACCTGCCCCTCATCAGCTAATTATAAAGTCTCAGCCTTTAGTTTCTACCTTCCACATTCATCAGTCAGCAACCAATGTCTATATATGGGCAAGATTCCCACCTAATCTGCTTTCCACAACACTTTCCCTGCTGACTTAATAGAGATTAGTGTGGGTTTAAACTTTTGAGTTGGAAGTGGCAAATCCCCTCCAAGCTTCTAGTGTTCTCTGTGGACTGAGAACTGGAATATTAGGAGGCAGCAAGTGATACAGACTGCACATATTAAAGCTAGCTAGATGGGACAAAACATAAAAGACATGGATGATACAGGCTGCACATGACTTGGAAAAAACGATAGAATCGACTCTTGTATAATTAAATTAAAAGGTAAGTGCACTGGATGGAGCTAGTAATGAAGGGGAGGAAACGATAAGGCGTCTGTGTGGTACATGTGGAATTGGAATGAGATCTTTTAGGTATCCTCACACGGGACTCTTGTTGGAGTTCCTAGTCACACACACATAATATATATATGTCTACGGCCTATATATATATATATATATATATATATATATCCTCTTGCTTACAAGAAAAGCTAAGTTAAATTATGACATTAGTCTGTTTCATGAGGGTAGGACCGATGTCTTATTGGAGTCTTTGAGATTCTTTGATGTGATGTAGTGTTTCTTTTTAAGTTTGGAGTGTGGAAAATTATTTTTATGGTATTTTCTTTTTAAGTCATGTTGTTGTGTCACACTTTTTTTTTTGAAATTTTTATATGAAAGTTATTGTTAGAGATGAATTTGAAAAAAATTACTCTTGAAAGTACATTAATAGACATGTCATTGCATTAATTCAAATAGTCCATAAATGTTATTTAAACATAATCTTTTTACAAATTTTTGATAAAAAAAGTGATATGCATGTCTGTAAATAAAAATAGTGTTTTTTTATAATTCAGATTTACACGGTGATATGTATGCTAATACATTTACAGAAATAAAATTTTTTATAAATTTTTATTTAACAATAATTGTATGCAAAAAACTCTTTTTTTCACTTAGTAGTTTGTTATTCTTATCTAGGTCATCTGATCATATAGTTGGATGGCTGTGTAGGACTTAAAAATTTAGTGTTTAATTTGATCTCTGGAGCACTGAACTTATGTTCGACTTTTTCCGTCATCCAATTTTAATATCAGAAGGTAGAATATGGAAAAACACCTCTCTTCAATTTCTTTATATTTATTCTTAGAGTGTAGTATGCATAGACTATTCCATTTTAAAATTCTGCTAGATCATCTGACATCATTTTTTTACCCGAGTTCAATTTTTAATTTGAAACTACCAAAAATCAAAAGTTAAAGATTTTAAGATCCATAGGTCTAAAATTTAGAAAATCATGGCAATTCTCTTTCTGGTGGTTCTGAAAGTAAGTAATGATTTGAAGATGGGTATCTTACAACAAACTAAACGACCCTTTTAACTGCAAGATTATATCTGACAGTTTCCAACCCTCCATCCATCATGAGAGTATGCACTGAGAGGATCCAGATCCTGTGCAATTATATTCGATATTGGTAGTAGTGTGATTGCATACACATACTTGAAAGATAATAAGAAGAAGAGATGATGGAACACCAAATGGTGTTGAGTAGTGTCCACTGCAAGGTAGGCGCAGAGGGTATGTGAAAGCTCCTGCACAGCGGCTACCATGGGGGGGATTGCAGGGACGTCATGATGCATGCACTGTCGGGTGGCTCTGCTTGGAGGTGGGTGGATGTGACCCAGCCTGGCTTTCATTTGGACTGACCCCGGATCGATAAGGGCAAGCACTGCCTTCTGCCGATCATCTCTATCACTCCCCCCTCCTCTCATCCCTTTCGTTTGGCTTTCATTTGGACGTGGACAACCCACCCGGAAGGGGAATCCATCGCAAGTCTCCATGTCAGTCACAGTGTACGTATTAATGGTGTGATCATCCAGACGGTCAACATGGGGCTGTTTGGTTCGAGGTTTGCCGGCTCGACAATTCATACTGGATCGGAATCGTTGTGATCTGGTACGGTACATTCGAATCACATGCAACTCAGGTCGACTCGGTCATCTCTCACCTGACTCGGCAGCCCTTTCTTCTCCCATTCCGACGCCCTCTCACCCCGGTGATGGTTTCTTCCCCCACACCGACACCCCCTCCACCACGGTAGCCCACCCCCGCGCCCCCGCCCCACCCCCGACAATCTCTTATCGCGGCTGACATTAATGTCCCTTTTGGCCGGATCATCGTCGTCACCGCCGGATCTCGTATACCACCGCCGGATCCTTGTCATCACCATTGGATCCTTACTGGAGCACGTCTAAAAGGTCACACAGAAGGGTAGAGAGGGAGGGAGGAGCGACTCGGTCCCAGTCGTCCGGATCATATCTCGAATTTTCATGGATCTGAGTAGATCCGTCCGAGTCACCCCGACCTGGACCGAGTCGACGAATCATGATTTGGTTCGAGATAAAATGCAGTAGAGCATCATAAAATATTATAAATATTGAATATGCATGGCACATGAAATATATATAGTACGTATTTCACGTAGAATTAAACGTTGACTCGATGTATATGAATCGACTAGTTCGAATGCAAAAGCAAGTAAAGATATTTTCAACCACTGCATGGACGATGGATGGGCCTCTAAAATCTAAACTCCCAATAAAGCCTAATTACCTAACAATTTGTGGAACTAATTAAGTAGATCTTAAAGATTTGATCTCAACCGCTGGATGGAGGATTGATGATCCAAGAATCGGGATGACCATATATTATCTCTAATATTTTAATCATTTACTTAGAAATGGAGAAGTACAAAATCTAAAAGGAATGTACACTACCTAATCATATGTTTTCTAATGATTCAGTTTTATTTGATTTAATTTGGTTTAGTTTAGTTTGTGAAAGACAAAAGGCAAACCAAACAGAAGTTCTTCTGTTAGATTTGGTTTCAAATGCAAATTAAATTCTGTTTAACTTCAAGCTGAATCAAACCAACCTGAATAAGTTGATTCAGTTTAGACCAAATAGCAAACACTTCTCAAAACAAGAGCTTGCTTTGAATCAGATTGATCCGGTTTGCCTATATATGGTTTTGATATAAATGATAGACTTTTGTCTTATATATGGATGGAGATTTTCTCCCCTTTTTTAAGTACTTGGGGATAATAAGTCCCGTGAATCATATTCATTCAACAAAGAGTAGAATTATTTGCAAGCAATTAATGGTGAGAAGGAATTGATTGTGAGCACAAGTTATGGCACAGAGGACTGGCTATCGCAACGTCAGCAACAGAAGGGACACAGTGGTCTCTCGCCCGAGAGATCGCCAGTGACCACCTATCTTAGGGAGATCACCATCAAACCTCTTCCCACTCTACATCATGCGATAGACACAGGCGGCAATTTAGTAGAAAATGAAAAATAGATGAAAGAACAAACTCTAGGAATGTGCATTATCAATCATCCACTAAGCTTATCTAACAGGAAGAAAATACACTGCACAGGGTTCCTGTCTTACATTTTCGCCTCACAGTCCTTTTCAGATTTGCCTCAACGCCAACTTGTGATCAGAGTGACCACCGTGAAATGACCTTACAGATTCCCCTCAAAAGAGAGGGATGTTACCCTAGCCATGCATGGCCCTCTTAGACGTGAACTTGTGATCATCGTATCCACCATGAAATGACCTCATATATTCCCCTCCAAAGAGTGGGATTACCCTGTAGCCCTCTTCCTCCTTGCTTTCCTTGTAGTACTGGTCATCTTTAAATTGACTTCAATCACATAATTATAAAGAGTAATGCTTAGTGTAACATCTCAAATAATTACACCTCGAGATGCTACACATGTAACACTTAATATTTTTTTTTGATTTTTTAGTAATCTCCACATCTAATTAATTTGGTGTATCGTTCACGTCACCAGATGACGTGCCGTGAGAGTCAATTAAAAAAAATCTCAATCTTGTTAATAGTGAAGTTAGATCAATTTCACTATTCACATGAGGTAATTTTTTTTTACGTGACCCTCACGCCACGTCATCTGAGGACATGAACGGACACCAAACTAATTAGACGTGGAGATTACTCAAAAAAATTTAAAAAAATAAAACAAAATATATTACATATGTAACATCTCGAGACATAATTATCCGAGATATTATACTAAGCATTACTCTATTATAAATAGCTGGTGCCCCCCCCCCCCCGTAATTCTCCCACCCACCCTCTTCTTTGTTCTATTTCCCATTTTCTCAGCATGCCTACCAAATTCAATTATCCAATCATGTGTGGCAAAGCTTATCCATGAAGAATGAAAGATGTTGCAATAATTGGGTTCCATGCTATGTGCTCGTGAAGGTGACCACCACAAGAGGGTACGTACACACCTGGCAACTGGGTCCCATCACCATGGCCATTCCCATCCCTTCTCCCACAGCAACACCAACTTAGTATTGTTCATGATGCAACCGAGATCAGCACTGTTAAGATGTCATGCACCTCGGAGAATGTAACCTAATTGGATTCTTGGCTAACCCTTCCAAAGGCGACACGTGTCTAGGGCTGTCAAAGGGGTCTCGAACTGGGTATATCGGGCCTATTGGATCTGATATACATGGGTTTGGGTTCGGTTCGGTGTGAGTACTACTACATGCTTTTGTATCCTCATTTTGCATTTGGGTTTATCCAAAATCCAGACCCACACTACTTGTACAACTCTACGGTATGTAAGCTAGTCTCTAACTAGTACATAGTCTCGAAGTATAAATAGAAATTCTCTTTAGAGTAATGTTTAGTGCACCCCATGCACTAATTACATCAACCGGTATAATTAATGTAACACTTGATAAAATTTTTTTAATAGGTCTCACGTCTAATTAGATTGATGTGTCGGTCACGTCACCGGATGACGTAACGTGAGGACTAATTAAATAAAAAATCTCAACCCTGTGAATAGTAAAATTGAGTCAATTTCACTATTCACAGAGGGATAAATTTATATTTAATTGACCCTCACGTCACGTCATCTGGTGACGTGACCGACACACCAACTTAATTAGATGTGAGAGCTACTAAAAAAATTCAAAAAAAAATTTATCAAGTGTTACACTAATTACACCGGTGGGTGTAATAAATTACTCATTCTCCTATGCAATTTATCATCGCTCCCAACCTACTAAATCTTGGCTTGCATAGGGTTAGGATCTTCTCCCACCTCCCCAAACTTCGATCCCAGCAACAAGTAATTCCAAAGCATCCTGAGGAGGGCCCATGTTGTCGGTCCGATAGTGCCTAGTAATCAGCCCGTTGCAAGAGTCCAATTTTTTAGGCCCACCATGCTATCTGGGCGATCTGTTAGGTCTCCTATCCTATTGCAGGCTCAGGGTTGATGCCGTATTCGTGTGCGCCCTGTCCGACCTCGACTGTTGTTGCACATTAATAGCGAACGACGCTCCACTCTAGGAATGTGAAGAGCGAAGCTATTCTGAACCGTCACTCTCTCCGAAACTGTGAAAGGTAAAACTGTGATTCAAGAATATATGATATTTTGTTGAAACCTTATCCCAAATCGTTTTATAACACAGCAATATCGACCAGCCTTCAACTCAAGTATATGTCAAGAATACCAAGAGGGTCTTAAACATGTACTTTTCATCCATTTGTATACACCGTTGTCACACCTTCTTTGGCCAAAAATGTTGGCATGCAATAGCAAATCGTTTATGGATACTTGGGTTATTCCTTATTTTTTGTTTTTCTTTGGGTTCCTTTGAAGAGGTATGTGGTGTATTGTAAAATGCTATAAAACAATAACATAGTGTTTTTTTTCTGATATTTGCAGGACTATAAATTGTTTTGCTGCATTTTTCATATACTTGAGGCCCCCTAATTTCTCCATAAATATCCATAATGTTGCGAATTGCAGAAAGACCAAATAAAACAAGTGGTGCACCGGGTGGTATACCTATGTGCGTGTCCTTTGAGTACTATGAAAAATACTTGTTGCACACTTTGGGGGTGCAGCAAATTAAGGGTATACACCCACATCTATCTCATTGATTCTACCCGGATCAATGGGATGGATGGCATGGTCCTGCATCAATAAATTAGTATGCAACAAGCCACACTCTTGTGTTGTAATTATGGAGAGAGAGAGAGAGAGAGAGAGAGAGAGAGAGAGAGAGAGAGAGAGAGAGAGAGAGAGAGAGAGAGAGAGATTATCATCTTGTTTATCTCGGTCACATTCCAATTACAACGAAGGATAACCCTCATGTATCATCTTGTTTATCCTGGGATAAGTCACATTCCGGTTACAATGAAAGATAACCCTCATGTATCACGATTAAATTGATTCAACAAAATTGGTGAAATAATTTATCTCTCTATTTAACCGGTTATCTATCAAAATAAATATGACTAAACTCCGAAATAAATTAACTCACGAGAGATATCTCTCCATTTATCTTTCCCTCTGTCAAAGAGGATCTAATAGGCGTCACTGTTTAGAAAGATATGTTAAAATTATTTAATAGGATCTTTTTTCCCCCAAAAAACACAGACATAAATCAAGTAAAAAAACAAAACCATGCTAAGGTGCCGACAGCCCATGTACAGCTGTGGATACTGGTAAGCACCAAAAAATGCAGAGGAGACCGCCACTGGCACTCTGCGCAAAGCGGGAAGCATGGCGGGCCTTTTTTTTCGTCACTAGGTGAGGTGGACACCCAAAGAAGGATGTCAATGGGCCGGTTCCTTTGGTGAGCCCATTAGTTCCATCTCGGTTTTGGGGGTTGGATCGATGATACATATGCATATAAGAGAGGATATTAGTCATGGGTAAGGTTCACTGCACACTCACCCTGAGTGTGCAGGATTTTTATTTATTTTTTATTTTTTTTAAATTTTTTGAAGTGAGTTCTCAGATATTATAACTTAAGATGTAAGTCACATTATCATTGGATTATTTAAAAAGAAAAAATCTGATCAAATGAATAGTATTGAATCTATTTTTTTAAAATTAATTAATTTTATTTTTGATTTTTTAAATAATCAGATAGTGACGTTACACTCCAAGTTAAGTTACCCCTTTTTTAAAAGTTAAAAATTTAAAAGTGCTATACATCCCGGGTGTGCAGCAATCCAAACGGTTACTTATTGCAAAAGATTGCAACTCATGTGTAGAGTGAAGTTTTGTTAAGGAGAGAGTAGTGTATTTAAATCTGTC
Organism: Amorphophallus konjac; assembly: GCA_022559845.1. Classification (NCBI taxonomy): domain Eukaryota; kingdom Viridiplantae; phylum Streptophyta; class Magnoliopsida; order Alismatales; family Araceae; genus Amorphophallus; species Amorphophallus konjac. The sequence goes on along the minus strand of JAHNEJ010000169.1, from coordinate 85,364 downwards.
CATCATCCATGCAGGCTTTGGAAATGTTTGGCATAACATTCAATAAGAAATGCTTTTGGACTTTCAGCGTTCAATCTAATTTTTTTAATAGGAGAAATTTTAATTAATGATTTATGTCATCCTTGGCTTCGAGCAGCTAGGCTGGATGGATTGAATGATAAATAAGTTTACCATGGAAGAATTGACTGATATTAAGGTTGAGTTTGGAAATGATATTGGGTGTGGGAATTTTTTTCAAAATAATTAGAGAGAGAGAGAGAGAGGAAGTTATCTTGAAACATCCTTATTTTTCTCTCTGTCTTTGCACATTCTGTTCCATTCCCCTCCAAAAACCCCCCTTCTCCACCACCCTGTTCTGAATCTTTGAAATCTTGAGGTCCACCAACCCCTCTTCTCACACCATCTCCCCTCATCCTGCGTGCTGTGTCCCAAAACCCACACCAGCCGTACCCATCACTCTGCCGAGTCACAGTGAGAGAGAGAGAGGGAGAGAGAAAGAGGGAGGAGATGATGCACGTCGAGTCGGGTTGAGTTGATTGAGACTCGAGTCTACCGTATCGGATCAGAGAAGATCCGATCTGAGTACAGTGAGAGAGTGAGAGAGGGAGAGAGAGAAAGATGGAGGAGATGATATACGTCGAGTCGGATTGAGTTGATTGCGACTCGAGTCTATCGTATCGGATCAGAGAAGATCCGATCCGATACGGATCACCGAATCGACGAACCTTGGTGATTTAACCATCCCATTCGGCTCCGACTTCCCCCTCGTTTCCTTGCTCTCTCATCTCATTTTGATTGGTGTTTGAGCCAACCTACTATGTACCCGCTTGCTCTCCTTCCTTTAAGTGGATGCTTCTCTTTATACTTTGACTCTCTCACGATCACCCCTCGAAATGTTGTTATCATATCTTTCCTTGGTGGTCAAACGCGTAGTAAGGCCTAGCCGTATCTGGTGGAGTCTGCCGAAGCCGATTGTTTCCCCTACAAAGACGGTCAAGATGATACCGTTGATGGCCAGTAGATCTCGTGTTTATGTGCATAATCCCCGCTCTCTGTTGATTGCAGCATTCTTGAGATCTTCCATTATCTATTGCTACCTACCACTGAAGTGCAACTGTTTATCTCCGGATGAAGTCCGCTCTTACAAATCTATTCGGAGCTCCAACACTCTCGACTATAAACTCAAGTGTAACTGTTTATCCGGATGGAAGGTTGAAAGGGATCAAGACTATAAATTCAGGGAACTCACGTGCATTTTTCGATATAGAATTTATCTCCAATTCGAAGTTCCAACACTCTCCCTTACGGTCAAGATGAGCCGTGAAAATTAGATTAGAAGGAAAGTGACATAAATACCATAGTTGACCTTGACCTACTCTGATACCATCTTACAAAACTCAAGGAACTTATATGTGTTTTTCGATATTAAATTTATATCCCATTAGAGACTCCAACATCCGCTCTTCCCAACAGCGGTTTTATCTTCATCTGTGTTGACCTTTGTTTCTAAAGAGCTCTTCAAATCTGTTATCTTGTTTATATGTAAATCCTATATGCATGTTAGCCTATATCTATGGGTGGTTTGCACGGACCGAGACATATTTCCCCTCTTAGTTATGGGTGATTCTTGATCTCATTGTGACAAAAAAACCGTGAATTATTTGATTTCCGTAGCTCGTCTATGGAGAATAGGACAAGTTTAATAATTTTCATTTGTGATTTGAAAAGGTTCGAGAGGAACTTGAGAGTAACGTTTACAATACCGATTCGATACACTGCGTATCGCACGTATCGAATCATACCAGTCGTAAATCGATACGTAGTAAATAACCGATACAATATTTATATTTATTTTAATATTATATATTCTATTTTATATTTAATAAATTTTGATAACTAAATTAATTGAGAATGTGTCTTTATCGTTCATGTATGTCACTCCTTAACCGACTAACTTATAAATAATTTTAACACATAATTTATTATAATAAATATTTATTATATAATTGATACATTACGATATAATATCGTATCATACTGTACTAATAAAATATTGATACGGCTGATACAATCGACCGTATTGTGTTTGAGAGCCAGAGGCACCGATATTGCATTTCAAGCAGTGGCGAGAGGAACCATCCCATTTCCTTGTCTAAGTAACAACTCAAAGGAAATTTACAGAAATGACCCCACTATTTGAGCATTTATTATTATTAATAACCTTTCTATGTAACACACTTGCAAAAGTACCCTTACTATCTACCGGCCGTCAGCAGTCTGCTAAAATTTATTAGTTAACCGTGATTATTTTTAATTAAATTAAAAAAGGATAAAATATCTCTAATTTCTCTCTCTCTCTCTCTCTCTCACACACACACACACACACACACACACACACACACACACACAACGTGCCGTCGAGAATAAACACATTTTTATAGGGTCATTTTTGACCAACTAACTTTCAAAATAGACATCCTAAACGTCGACTAGCTCCAAAGATAATCTTACACTTATTTTCATGTAAGAATATTATTATTAATAATAGATATCTAAGGATGACAATTATATAATTGTTCAAATAATAGGGTGCAAATTTCCCTAACTGTGAATGCTTCAATTTCTTGGATTTCGAATATTTCTCTTTTACCTGTTAGCCATTATTCACGTTTGACTCGAGCAAAACCGTGTGTGTGTGTGTGTGTATATATATATATATATATATAAGCAGCTTGAGAAGAAGTAGAACTCTCTACACAACCGGGCAATTGAGCATTTTACATATGATGATTATTTTCCATGGATTCGCCCTGTTAGCAAAAATAATAGAAAGGAGGACACCTTTACTGACGGAACAATTGGGGATTTATTTAGTTGACTGTTGCAAGACCATACAGGGCAGATTTCTAAGATGGTCTCTGAAAGTAGGGAACTTCCGAAGCTTCTGCATCTAACCCGACGAGGAAAGAAGTCTCCCCCACATGCCCCACCAACGAAAGGGAGAAACCAAAAAAGCCACTGGGTTTAGAACTCATGCAATATGAAAGAAGGCTCCCCCCACATGCCCCCACCAACTAAAGTTTCTGTCCTGGTAAAACCAACTTATGATAGTTCTAAAAATCTAATTGTTTTTCCAAACTCGTCGAGGAGAGAAGAATCTACCTGGACCCATTAAGATCCAACAGTGATTGACTCAAGATCCAAGTCCGTGCCTTACGCACGTGATTGCTCGCTCCACGACCCACGTGATGCATGAGCTGGGAACCATGATCGCACTAATGGTGAAATAATGGGCATCAAGGGACATCTCACACGTCCTCGCCTTCTGCAGGGTGGAAGGCCGAGCGTCCCACGATCCTACGATTCTAGACAACCGTACCTCTAGTAAGTCAGAAGATACAGATGGCAGAAACGTGCTTGAGAAGGGAGACCCTATAAGAAGTGTCCTGACAAGACGATCAAGGGATAAGCATTCTACGCTCACAAAGTCCACAATACTTTGTTCCTTTTCTCCTCCTGAGCACTCTCATCTCCGTCTGAACACTCCTCATCTTATCCGAACACTCGTCTGACTTAGATATCGGAGGGTTGTCCCTGAGATCATACCCGAGACTCCTTATGACGTCATTCCCTTTGCTCGCAAGTATCCCGCTCGAAAAATTACTCCTCTTCCCTGACAAATAAATCTAAGATGTGTAACATGTGATTTGAAAGATCACTTTTCAACCTCTATATTTCTTGGCGCCGTCTGTGGGAACTCCCGACTCTATAAGCACAAGTCCACTTTTACTGAGGAGCTAGTGTGGAGACTTAAAAAGAGAGACCATAAGATCCATCGAAAATTACAAAGATGGACATGTACTTATAAACAAGGCCCAAGTTTTTAGGACACTTTTACTAATAAAAAAGATAAAACCTTAGTCACCTCTGAGAATAACGGGGATAATATCTCGAAGAAGACACCCAAATTTGTATGTCTACACTCATGACATCACTTTGAGTTAGGCGTCGTTTGGTATGCTGTAAAACAACGTATAATGCCATCTTTCAGTGCCTTCCTGACACTTGGTGTGCCGTAAATTTGTGAGTCTTAAACTATGGTCAAACCCATGTGCCATTCATTTTTCCAGCTTTAGTTTTCAGTCCAAAACTATCGTAAATCTGAACCAAGGACTCTAAAGCTGGTGATTTTAAATTTGAGAATTACACCATTTTACAGCATAGCAAACAGAACCTTAATGGATGTGTCTGTTGTTCCCTGCAAAATAGGCCTTATTTCGGGTTGAAGCATAGCAAAAATATAAGAATCAAAGAAATACAGATGCCCAGTTTAAACCAACTGAATGGAAAATAAAGATTCATAAGCATGTCTAAGAGAAATTGTAAGGACAGCATTCGATAGCTATGTTTAGCTGATGTACAGATGATCCAATTGAGTATGTCTAGAATCTTGGGATTGTAAACAAACTGCTAGATTCACCAGCAGATTACAAGTATATCATCGTTGGATTGAAGAGCCAACCTCAAAACACATACTCCTACAGAATTTTGATGTACTTGAAAATAGAATCATTTCCCCACGTTATGGAGGGTGTGAACCCCTAAGAAAAGATGATCTACCAAACAAATGCGAGTGGGTAAATCGCGTGACACTAGATCTAGTATAAAACTGCAGAAGTTTATTTAATGTTGTAGTAGATACCAAGCAAGGTTTCGCATGAGATCATGAGTTTCCCACATCCTCATTTAGACACAAACGTTTCCCCCCCTTTTTTTAGTTCATTGTCGGCCAGACGGGTTTTTCAGTAGTACTACATCACTGTCAGATCTATGATGAAATGAAATTATTTCTGGAATAAAATTACAGGATCTAGAGTCCTAATGTACTTACAAATTGATACCTGGTCTGCAAATCAGGTGACATAATCAGAGTTATGCACTGTTTTCTAAAAGGATTTCAGGGGTAGATTGCAACTATATTGTCTAGGACTCGTTGTAAAGAGAGTTCACTACAATTTGTATCAGTCAAAATTTCACCATCTCGTTTCAGTGACAGTAAAAGATGTCATCAGCCACTGGTCAGCCGACAGTGAACAAAAAGTGCTAAACAATTGTGGATTATTAAAATAAATCATATAATATACCAGCTATTAATAATCTTATGAAGAAAACAAAAGGCCGGCCTCAAATTATACTCTGCTGCAACGAAGGCACAACTATATTTCATTTTGAAATCTAATGATACAGTTACATGTTGCAAGACCAATCATCTCCTAATTCTATGCATGCCTGAATTACAAGTATAAAACAAAAAAGACAATTCAAGAACTTAGTAAGGCATTTTTATTACTCTATTCGCCACAAATATGTCATACACAAGGTATATGAACTGAAGTTGTAAACAAAAAATTCCACTCCGCACAGCATGTGATGTTATTGAGTTATAGGCACAGGGAGAACTCACAATATCAGGAGCTGGATTTCTTCTTCCAATTCACAGTCCTTAATTAGCCGTGAATGTAGTCCATCTTCCACAGCCAAAAATGCGAGATGGCGCTTGCGTTCTAATGCTGAATTGATCTAACAACAGAGCAGTATGGATGCTGTGAGTTTTGGTTTTCACCGCTTATTCCTCGAGTACAAATAGACAGCGCCAAGTTTGATGCTTTCGCTCATCTGGGATATCTAGCAATACCAAAATTTTTCTCATCTACATGTCATCAACTATAACCCATCGACCATGTCGCTGTTCCCATTCAGCTCTTCCATATTAAAAGATCTACAGGTGAAATAGAAGACAGAACTCATCATGGAATCCACCAGAACCACGAATGAGTACATGAGAACCAGGAGGGGCCCTTCCCATATCCTCGAAGACCCGTCTCCATAGCTCAAGGTCTTTACCCTGTGCTCAAATAGCCCTTCCACGAAAGCCATCCCGATGGTCGAACCCAGGAAGATCAAGAGCCCAGTTCGAGTCTGCCCCCTTACCAGATAGATGGACCGCAACAATGCTTCCAACCCGGACCTCTCTTCCAGGACAGAGATAACACCAGCAAGATTGCAGACAATTATGGTGTGAGCATACATGGCGGAGAATGCCAGTACAGCCAGCAGAGCGGGATAGATTATCACTTCCGGAGGGTAGCCCATCAGAGCAAACGCGTTGCAGACGATAATAATTATGAGGAGGAAGAGCCCCAGGCAGCCCAGTATTGCCCCACACACCCACAGGTACGTGGAGAGCAGCCGCCTCCAGACCCTGCGCACCAGCACCCAGAATTCGTGCGCCGCAACCCTCTTCCCGGCGTAGCAGCACGCGACGGAGTAGGTGACGGCGGCCCGCGCGAGGAGCAGCGACGTGAGGAGCAGCGGGAAGCACCCCGCCGCGGACAGCAGCGCGCCCGTCAGGTGGTGGCACACCTGCTTGACGAAATGCGTCACCGGCAGCCCGCTGGACGCGGCCACGAGGGCGAGGCGCCGCGCGAGCGCCCCGACGAGGGCCCGGCTGACGAAGGCGTCCGAAAGGAGGGCGGCCGAGACGGGGCAGACCAGGAGGGCCAGGATCGCGGCGAAGGTGGGGGCGTCCCGGCGCAGGATCCGCACGGTCTCGCGGAGGATCTCCAGGGCGTTCATGGACGGCACGACGCCGAGCGCCGCCGTGAGCTCCAGCGCCCCGAGGGCCGCGTCCCCCTGCTGTTCCTTGGAGCCCATCATGCCCCCGAACTCCTCCGGGCAAAATTGCTATCTTGTATCTACCTATGCAGCTAACCCGGGGAGGGAGATCTCCGTCCCCACCATGGCGAAGCTCCCCGGGGGGAAGAGCAGATCTGGGTGGAAGTGGCAGGGGAAGAAGGGGGACAATGGCGTGGATCTGGAAGAGGGGGCACTCTGAGGGGAACGTGGGAGCTCCTCACCTGGCAGCGGCAGGGGGGGGGGGGAATGCTGGACCAGTCAGAGAGGCGAGGTTAGTGGAATTCCAAGCGTGTGGAAGGAAGGGTGGAGAGGAGATCAGCGACGCGACCTTGAGGGTGAGGGTGGGGCGGCGCGATGGGGAGGAAGAGTAACGCGTGCAGTTTGGGGTGGTGGTTTGCGTCGGTTGACGTAGTTTCAACCCAAGGAACAACAGCTTTTCATATTTTTTTAAATATAAATATAAATATAATTTTTTTATTTATTAAATGCTATCATCTTATTTTTTTGAGACCATTACCCACTCCTAATGTCGTATCTTAGACTTTTTTTTATTCCTTCAAGGCCGTTTTATTTTTCGGTTGGGGTTATCGTGTTCGACCTCAGAGGGTCGAGCACGGTGCCCGACCCCGAATAAAATTTATGTGTGTGAGGGAAGAGTGTGAGTCTCCCATATTTCTCTCTCATCGAGTGAGAAATTCGCGTACGCTATTCCGATAACAAACAAGGCCTTAAGAATTAGAGAGGGTTGATTTTGCTTACCAGTAATCATGTTTGAGAGTTTTGCTGAGTAGTAATCACGTTTGCTAACTTTTTAAATAAATTCATCCGATTAATAAACATGGATATTTTTTTTATTTTGACATGTGCCAATGGAGTGACCATATATAAAAGATAAAAGGAGAGATTAAAGAAATAAAATGGGCAGTGAAAAAATTACGGTGGGAAATGGGATAATTGCCAAGATTTATAGAAGTTCTATCATTGTCAGCAAATAATTACCAAGATTTATAGAAGTTCTATCATTACCTTGAGAGCTCAAGTTTCTATTATGAAGTCAACGATGAAGATGGATTGTGGTCCTCTTTGAATCAGTCGTTTCCTTGATGGTTAAGCTGACGAAACGTGAGATTGTGCTCTAGTTTTCCGGAAAATAGTGTTGTGTGTGCTGTAGATGGAAGTTCTCCATGTTCTTCCCCATGTTCTCTATAGTTTATCTACATTTGTAAATCTATAAATATGTAAATCGTAATGGTCCTTACAGGTAGATAGAATAAGTGTTTTTCTGCTGTGTATTCCCACTATTGTTATGAATAGAGTCTTTCCTTTTGCATCCCCTGCTCTATATATGTTTGCATCTTTGCTAACCGTGTTTGTGTGTGAGATTAATGTTTCTTGTTTCTCCAACATTATCTGTGGTATCAGACCCACAGGCTTTACCGAAGCTGGCCATGAAAGTGCTGGAGGAAGATGCCTTGCTGTAGTAAGAAAGCTTTGAAGGAACCTGCAACAGCCGCTCTGAAGGTTGGAGATCGAGGAGAGTTTTATCTGCACATAAGGTGTTCGACATCATATCTATGTGAAGGTTTTTTACCATTTTAGTTGGTGTGGCTACTCTAATCCTTTCTCAGTCACTTGTGCCTGTTTTCAATGGAGAGCTATGAATTTTGGAACATCGAAACGAAGACTTTCTTTATTTCTCAAGATCTATGGGATCTAGTTGAGGTTGGGTATATAGAAGCAGATCAACGTGCCAAGGAAAAGGCTACAAACCTTAAAGAGCATTGTAAGAATGATGCTAAGGCGTTGTTGGTGCTTCAACATGCTATATCTGAGTCAGTTTTCCCCTCTGATGGCAAATGCCACAAAGTCCAAGGAGGCATATACTATTTTAAAGTAAGAATTTCATGGAGATGGCAAGGTAATATATAACTGTTAAACCACAAACTCTTTGAAGGGAATTTGAGGCACTGTTTATTAAAAGTAGTGAATCAGTTCAAGAGTTTATCTCTAGAGTTTCTGTTATCATAAATCAGATGTGAACTTTTGGTGAAAATATTTCAGATCAGGTAGAGAAAATCTTAAGAGGTCTCCCTCCTAAATATGATCAGGTTGTTACTACAATAGAAGAGTCTAAAGATTTATCTAAATATTCTCTTACCGAGCTAATTGGTTCTCTCTTAGCACATAAAGAAAGAATGAGCAGATTTTTGTAGAAAATGTGAAAATGTATTTCAATCGAAGGTGGAAGTGTCAAATATCCCCCCCAAAAATTTGCGGGTTCATATGAACAAAGAAATAGAAGAGGACGTGGTAGAGGTGGCTTCCGTGATCATGGCAGAGGAAAAGGTAGATCTGATATGTCTAGAACATTATCTGAAAACAAAGGTAAAAACAACCAAACGCCAAGTTACAAGGGGAAATAGTGTTATATATCATCGTAAGAAGTATGGCCATTTTGAGATATATTATTTTGAGTAAGTCAAGCAACAAGCAAATTTTGTTAAGAAGGAAGAGAAGGGTAATTTGATTCTTACTTATCTTAGTCCTAAAGAAAATAAGATTGACATTTGGTTTCTAGATAATGAGTGTAGTAATCATATGTAAGGATCAAAAGACCTCTTCTATAGCATTGATGAATCCGTCAAGTTGAAAGTGGGACTTGGAGATGATAAGGAAGTGCATATTGAAGGCAAAGTGACTTTCTCTGTAAAGACTAAATCAAGTATTGAAAAATTGATCCATGCTGTTCACTATCTATTTTGGCTCATAATTGATGAGTGTTGGTCAATTAATGAATAGAAGATATTATGTTCTCTTTCATGATAATACATATACGACATTAGGAGACTAAATTCTAATGTATGTATCAAAGTTTTTATAACTGAAAGTAAGATGTTTTCTCTTGAGATGTATGCTTTAGATGACTATGCCTTTGTTGCTAGTTTTAAGAATGAGTCTTGGCTTTGACATTTAAGATATGGGCACTTGCATTTCAGAGGTGTAAATTTGTTGAATAAAAGAAAAATGGTTTATACCTTGTCTACAATAGAATGCAATGACGATGTTTGTGAAGGATGTGTGTATTGAAAATGACCAATGTCTCTAGAATTGATACATGCTGGCATATGTGACCCTATGAATACACCATCACTAAATGGAAGTAGATACTTCTTGTTATTAATTTATTGATGATCTTAGATGTATTGTGTATATTTTCTAGTTCAAAAATTAGAAGCATTGGAAAAGTTTCAAGAATTCAAAATATTTGCAAAGAAAGAAAGTGGAAACATGCTAAAAATTCTTCGCACGGATGAGGGGGAGAAGTCTTATCTAATGATTTTGATTGTTTCTATAAGCAACATGGTATTTATAGGCAACTAACAGTGAGGCGCATTTCAGAGCAAAATGGTGTGGTTGAAAGAAAAAATAAAACAATTGTGAAGATGGTTTGAAGTATGATACAAGGAATAAAAGAGGCTACTAAATAATTTTTGGGCTGAAGTAGTAGCATATCAATTCGCCTTCTTAGCATATCCTCCATAAAGGTAGTAACGAGTTTGGTATAAAAAGGAAGAAATGCGTGGTTTAAAGATTTTTGGGTGCATGGCATATTCTCTTATTGATTCTGATGATAGAAAGAAGTTAGATCATAAGAGTGAGAAGTGCATTTTTGTTGGGTATAGCAGTGAAAGTAAGGGCTATCGGTTATATATATAATCTTAAAAGTAAAAGGTTAATTGTTCGAAGAGATGTTATATTTGATGACCATAGTTTTAGGACTGGAATGAAAGTCAAAATCAATAGCCAAGCCAACCGTGCCAATTAATGAATAAGATTTGTCAACAGAATAAGTCACTTGCAGCCCTCCTGGACAATGTTAAGTATAGTAGTATCACAGACAACACAAGCCCTCCAAGGAAAGTAAAAATCTCTTCTAGAGATCATAAAAGAAGTAATTTTGATCTTATGGTTGTAGAACCTACATGCTATGAAGAAGCAATAGGAAAAGAAGAATAAGATAACTTATATGCAATGTAATTGAAAGAAACAAGACGTGGAAGCTTGTAAACTAATTACCACCTAGAAAAGAGGCAATTGGAGTCAAATGGGTATACAAAGTGAAGTACAATGCAGATGGGAGTGTGTTGAATTATAAGTTAAGGCTTGTTGCAAAAAGGTGTGGAGTTTTTTGAAACTCCCTTGTTGCATGTTTTGAAACTATAAAGATTGTCTTTACATTGGCTACTCAACTAAGATGGTATGTATTTCAATTTGATGTTAAATTAGCCTTTCTAAATACTTGCTTGGAAGAGGATGTCTATGTTGAATAGCCACATGCTATATATTAAAGGAGAAGAGGAGGTGTACAAGTCAAAGAAGGCACTCTATGGCCTCACATAAGTGCCTAAAGCATGGTACAACCAGTTTGATTCCTATTTCGTGGACAATGATTTTCACCAAAGTGAAAGCGAGCCGACTTTATATGTGAAGAGAAGCATTGATGACATTCTCCTTGTATGGGTGTAAGTAGATGACATCATTTACACATGATCCTCTGAAGTTGCAATCAAGTAGTTCAAAGATAGCATGATACGTGAGTTTGATATAACTGATTTAGGTTTGCTAAATTATTTCATTGACCTTCAAATTCAACAAGTTAGCAATGACATCTTTCTTTCTCAAGAGAGGTATATGCACTTGACTTGCGCAAAAGATTTCATATGTTGAATTGCAAGGTCTCCTATCTCTTACACACCTATGAATTCAAATGAGAAGTTAACTTTGAATGATGAAACTTTGAAGGCTAATGCAAGGTGTTTTAGAAGTTTAGTTGGAGGATTGACGTTTCTAACTCACTCCCATCTAGATATTTTGTTCCCTGTCAGTTTAATTTTCAGGTTTGTGCAAAATCCCACTATGTATCACTATGGAGCAGCAAAATGAATCCTCCATTATATCCGAGCAACAATCAAGTTTGGAATTTGGTATAAGCTAGTCAGTAATGTTAGATTAGTCAAATTTTTTGACAGTGATTGGGCTGCATTTGTAGATGATAGAAAAAGCATTAGTGGATTTGTGTTCAGTCTTGCCTCAAGAGCAGTAGCTTGGAGTTCAAAGAAACAAATCACCACTACTTTGTCCACTACTGAAGCAGAATGCACGGTTGCATCAACCACTGCTTGTCAAGCCGTATGGACGAGAAGATTGCTAAAAGACATGGGATAACATCAAGCACATGCATGCCATAGAGTATTGTGACAACAAAACAACAATTGCAATGACAAAAATCACGTGTTTCATGGCAGAACAAAGCATATAGATATCGGACATCATTTAATATGACCTTTTTGGTGAATGTGAAATTGTGACGAACCATTACTTTACTAATGCTCAAGTTGCCAATGGTTTTACAAAGGCACTTCCTTACTCTAAATTCTTCAAGTTTAGGGATGCACTCAGTGTAACAGACTTTGCATCAAGGGAGAGTGATGAAGATTGATGCAATCAGGACCATGATTGGGATTGTGGTCCTCTTTGAATGAGTCATTTGCTTGCTGGTTAAGGTGTCAAAACTTGGGATTGTGCTCTGGTTTTTCAAGAACTTAACCCTGCTCTGGTTAAGTTCCCCACGTTCTTCCCCATGTTCGCTATAGTTCATCTACGTTTGTGAGTATAAATATGTAAGCTATAATGGCCCTCATGGTCCTGAGTTTCGAGAATGATCAATTCAACAGCATACAAATCTTGGATCTAATCGATATTGATGCATCGAATATATGTCGATATTAGACATTCGGACAATGATCCCCCCACAGCCCAAGTCTGAGTTATTAGAATCAAAATGTGTCCTATAAGGAGGGATTAAACCTGATTAGATCAAACCCTCGATCAAAGCACAAAATTAGTTAGTCTTGGGTTAACTTTGGGTTAACCCAGGAGTAACTCTGATCCAAAGAGGGGTTAAGAGAGTACAGAACTACAGATGACATTTCAATATAGTAATTCCTATCTTCATACAAATCAACATGGGAATCCTTTTGGGCTCTTGCCAGAACAGTCAAAGCCGACGGCTAGTATCAATCCTTCGATCCTCTTACTCATTCTTTTATTACAGATTTCATAACAGTGGCAGGCCTCGTCCCAAGTGAAGCAAGGAGACATGTGATCATTCCTGGATGACTATGTCATCTATGGCATGTGGGTAATGCTTTCTCTGATTAACCCGTGCTATCTTAAACAAAAAACAGATCAAAGACCTCTTCCAAAAACTTGCATGAGATGCAGACAGAATGGACTACACAGAAGCATTCCGAACATTCGTACACCAAGTGCAGTGTGTACGTGGTTGCTTTCCCTCTTTATTCATGCTATTCATCAAAATCTTCGAAATTAACCCAATAGCCAAACTAGGACGAGACTCTGGATGAAAATTTCACCTCCCACATCCGCTTGTTAATTAATCGTGTGGTGCAACCAGTGTTATCAGAATCGGATCGAACCGACCGGTCGGATTGGTCCGATCGTGAATCGGTCCAAGAACTGATTCGATTAAGGCCGATCCGGTCTAATGTTAAAGAACCGGACGAACTGGATGAACCGCGGTTCGACCAGTGAACCGGTACGACCCGATTCACCCTTTAAAATAAAAAAATAAACGTAAAAATATTTATATATTCAAAATGATATTTATGTGTGAACAAAATTATCTTATTATTATTTATCATTTTATTTTAAATATATTTGAAGTTTAAAAGTTTAAAGGACCATAGATGTCAATTGTGAAGAGTGAAGACCAATAAAATATTACAAAATTTTAATATCAGTTTATTTAACCATGTTATTATTATTATTTACTTGTATAGTTACATAATCATGACTAATAATTATAGATGTATATTTTTTATTTTGATTATTATACCTTATTTCTTATTATCTTGAGTTATAAAATCGGGTCGAACTATGTATCAATATTATGATGATGTTACGGTTTAAATCGGTTCGATTGAACGGTCCAATCGATTCAAACTGAACCAGTTCATTGAGCGGTTCAGACACTAGTTCGATTCTGATATATATCTTCTTCAATAAATTAATGCATGCATGATTTTGTTCAATCAGCTACCCGTACTTCATTAATTTCCACTTTTTTCCCCCTTGGATTAATCTCTGGGACAATTCTTCGATCTGGATCTGCACAGGTGTGATCCATTTTATCCCAGTGGAATCACTACTTCTCATTGACATAAGATCGGTTGCCATAAAAAAACTACAAAAAAAGTGGTCAGATTAAACAGCAGATCGATGCCACGAGCCCGGAGGCCCCTCTTACAACATTCTATATAACGAAGCAGATGGGAGGTAGATCGAGGGAATTCCAAAGTGATAATTCACCGGTATCGTTGCTCGAGGTTGCACTCGTAGACGAAGACGAAGATGAAGAGGCTGATGCCGACGCCTGAGAGGAAGAAGAAGAAGACGAAGAGGACGCCAACTTGATCGAAGCCTGCAAGTTCGCCACCTCAAGTCGGACATCTTTCCTCTCCGGCACCTTCGCTTCCGCAGCTTCGTCTTCGGCACCTGCAGCGCTGCTGAGGCTGGTCTGGAGACCCGTCGCAGCCTTCCTGCCGCCCAGTCCCAGCCGCAGCTTCAAGCACTCGGACACGCCGTGGAGGGCGTAGAGAGACGCGGATATCTTCCTCTCGTACTTCATCCTCATCATGGCCGCGCCCAGCGGCGACGGCTCGCCCGCCACGGGCTCTTCCTCCATCGGCTCTGCCACCTCTTCGGCGATGACCTCAAAGGGAGAGTAGTAACAAGGCTCACCATTAATGTCGTCCGCCATGGCCCCCAGGTCGAGGAAGCCTTCTTCTATCTCTCCTTCTTCTTCGTCCCCCTCCTCCTCGAGTTTTTTTGCTTCAGACTTGGCCAAGTTCCCCGTTGGACTCTGGTTACAGTCTGCTTCCTTCTCTCCTTCACCTGCTTCTTCCTTTTGAGTGCGACTGGCCCCGCTATCGACGTCACCACTGCTAATGGTGGTGTTACTGGTGCTATTCATGGGAGAAGCGTGAGATGCGGGATCAGCTATGAAGTCTGAGAACTGCATCTCTTCCTCTTCTTCGTCTTGGTGCACCTCGTCTCCATGGTGCAGCTGGTGCTGTAGCAGCAGCTGTTGCTGCAGCGTCTCGGGGTCCTCGGAGAGGTAGTGTTCAGCAGCGGCGGCGGTGGCGGAGGCAGCTGCCAGAAAGCTGTTCCTGGCTTTTAGCCGGAGGAGGAGAAGCTTGGATACCTTGGTGGGAAGAGCAGGTGGAGAAGGCTGCGTCGAAGGCCAGAAGTTGGTCCGGGTGTTGGCTCCCCGGAGCAGGCACGCCGCCTCGTCGTAGGCCCTGGCGGCCTCCTCGGCGGTGTCGAAGGTGCCGAGCCACACCCTTATCTTCTGTATGGTGTCCTTGATCTCCGCCACCCACCGCCCCGACGGCCGCTGCCGGACCCCCACGAAGCGTTTCCGAGGCAGCCGCCGCCCGCCCCCGAGGACCGCGGCGGCGGCGGCGGCTTCCTCCTCCGCCGCCACGTCCCACTCCATCCCCATGTCCCCGTAATCCCTCTCGGCGCCATCATCTGCCTTCCTCTTCCTCACCATCTGCCTTCCTCTCTTCTAAGCTATACCCTTCCGCTCTCGCCTTCCCACTCTCCCTGTGGACATGAGAGCCGCCTTCCCACGTCTTCCCAGGTCCCTATGCCACGGCGAGTGTAGGATATTTAAAGGCCAAGGGAACCATGGGCGGTCTCAATCTGTTGTCTGGCGCCATCTCTCTGTCTTTCTCATTCTTTTCTTGGGGTTTCATACCACAACACCTGGAGTCTTCTTCGTTGGCCAGGGAACGAATAAGATACATATATATAATAACGTTCTTAGGGTCTAATCAGTGAATTATGCAATATTGACTAATGCATGGGACTCGTTCTTCTTAAACGCGCTTTCAAATGACTAGTGGAAAGGTCGATTATGCTACAATCATTGATCTATGAGACAAGTTGCTCCTCTTAAATCCCCACCTTGCTTAGGTTTACTTGCCATCTGGAAGACTTGCAAGGGGTTTAGGTGAAGCCAGCTTAATTCCTTCTTACTGTTCTTGCATGCATTCACACAGCTACCGGCCGTGCATGGTAAAATATATATTCTCCCGCATGCAAAGAGAAGATAAACGAGTCAGGCTGGGCCGCTGCCTCATTTAATCAGCACCTCAGTAGCCCTTAATTTTATGCCAATATTTCATTCAGGTTCTTGTACTCTTGATTATATACATATTCCAGTTTCCTCTCTCTCCTCCGTACACGTTTTGTATGCATGCTATATATACGAGTGACCTTTCAGAATATTTGAGATACTGCATCCTTCGTGCCAAAAACGAAGAAGATGCCAAAAGATTGCTGACAAAGTGAGAACCTCGAGTGTTACCATGGGTATATATATATAAGATTACACGATCGAAGAACTAACCATTTTGTTGCTGTCACACCCTGATGGACGAACATAGTAACAGCGGTTCTTCCAATGTCCCCCAGATCCATAGCTTGTCGCCAAGTACTGATCTCTAAGACCGACGTATATGCGGGTTTCTACTGAAGTATGTATGTCTTCTGCGTGCCCTCTTCCAGGGATGATAAAGTCTAGAGTTAGGAGTTTTCGGAGAGGTATCCAATGACTCCCACATGGATTAATTAATCAAGTGGCTTGCTAACCTACAAAGATTGGACATTTGTCTTTCATGACTTGGCTTGAAGACTCCGCAAAGGACGTCGACTCTGATATCAGACCTGGCAGAAGACTCTGCTCAGTCCTCAATTATCCGCAGAGAATTTCAAGCATAAGATACAAATCCGTGCTTCGTTAGTCAAGCAAAGAACTTGGTTCTTCCGACGGTCACCCGAATTGAATCCGCACAATTATTGAAGAGGAAATGAGAACCACTCTAGCTACCCAAGAACGCAATCTGTATACGACTCACCTGGTCTCTTGCAATGTGGGAGATGGCTTTGCCATCTAGATTAATGGTGGATGCAGGTGCGCAGACACATTTCGATTTCTAAAACTTTCTCGTTCCATTCATTAATTACATATCAAAAACGTACATGGATTGCACCAATGCATTGCCACCATCACAAAAATCAATCTTACCGGATAGGGATTTCTTCAGGATTGACCACATAGCTCCCTAGATCATTAATTAAATCCTTTCTAACCCCTACAGGCTATCTTTAACCGTCCAACATTCATTTGCATTTAGAAAAAAAGGTCAGTGTTGTTCATTTTTGAGTGGCTGACAGAGTATGAGAAGGGCATCATGATGAGGCTTGCTACATACAACAAGGTAGAGAGGGAGAGAAGTAGAGGATATTGGTGGAGAGGAAACAAGGATGGGAAATGGAGTACAAGAGGAGTGATATTTAAATTTCTTTTCTTCCTCTTTGGTAGGGGAGACTATTAGTAAGCATCTGATTATAAAGGGTGTCAAAATCTCTCTAATTGATTTTGATGATAACAAAACTCTTAGCCAATGTTCTCTAATTGATTACTTAAGTGTGTTTAAGATATAGGTTGAAAGAATGAATAATGTGTGGATAATTCAAATTCCAAAGGCAAATAGTGTGATTCTTGTGATGGTCTATCCAGCAATATGTTAGCACTTCAAAAGTTTTTTCAAGCGAGCTCAAGTTCAGACTAAGTGTTCAGACTAAGTTGAGTTTTTTATGAAAACCTTATGATAATTTAAAGATCGCTGATAGGGTGCTGTCTACTTTGGACGTTTCAAACACCTTGAGAAGAATCATTATCCAAGAAGTACAGAAAAAATAGTGTCTGATTTGGTGTCAGACACTATGAGAAAAATCATCAACTTCTAGGAAGCTCAAGATATTTGGTGTTTGGTCTGATCTCAACATCCCAAGAACAACTATTTTCATTGTATGCAGAGAAGTCATATTGGTGTCGACACTATAGCGACACCAACGAGATCTACTTCAATTGGAATTTGCTATTCTTGCATGACACATTTCCAAATTGAACCCAATTGATTAGGGAAAAATGGTATCAACATATTGAAGTGCTCTATAACCTCTAGGAGTGTTGGAGACACCCTAACTATGAAGAAAACCCCAGAGAGCCAACAACCACCCTTGTAGAGGATCTATATGGCCCTGAGATGTCTTCTTGTGCCATCTCTTGGAAGAACAACTTGAGAACCCTGCTACATGTCTCCTACCAGATTTGTGATCAAGAAACCTCTCTCTTTTTTAATCTTGCATTGTAATAATTTAGGTTTCTCGTGTGTTTCATTAGGAACTTCTCCAAGGGGAAGAAATTCGTGCATAATACATGACCCTATTTTGAGAGGTGAGCTAGTACCTTTGTATCAAGCATTGAGCTATGCGCTATATCCTTGTGTCTAGCAGTTGATAGGTGAGCTTGCACTTTTGTGTTAAGAAAAGACATGTGAGCTAGCATCTTGATGTCTAACATGGAGAGATGAGCTAGCACCTTGATGTCTAGAGTGGAGAAGTAAGCTTGCATCTTGATGTCAAGTGGTGTGTAAGGTGAGCTAGCACCTTGATGCCTAGCAGTTTATAGTGAAATGTCCAAGACATTCTTGGGAAGTGTATGTAGGTTAGTAAGGGGCTAGACTGAACCACTATAAAAATTATCGTGTCTCCTTGTGTGATTGCCTACTTGTCTCTTTCCTCCATTCTTATGTGTATTTATGTGTTTTAATAGCATGACTGTGCAATTAGTTTTAGTTTGACATGACTTGTACTAAGTCTTTTCTTATTTTTACAACTAACATGATTAGACTCGACAAAGTTTGGGTAAAAAAGGCAATGTAGGAATGCGATGTTTTCAAGTATGCTTTGGAACATTATATGGAAAATGATATCTTGTTAGTGAATATTTGGGGCATATGATGGGAGATAACTATCAATGCATCTCCCTTGAAGTAAAGATGGTGGTATGACTACTTTTGATGATATGATTACTTTTGGTGATAACAATAAAGGTAGAATAATTGGAATTAGGAACATTGCAAGAATTGATCTTCCACTTCCATTGATAATGTACTTTTGAATGAAGGTCTCAAACATAGTCTTATAACATAAGTCAATTGTGTGACAAATGATATAAGGTAATCTTTGAACCTTCTCATTGTTTAATTATTTATTTCTCCACTAATGAAGTTAAATTTGTAGGAGAAAGAGCTAAGAATGTCTACATTATTCATTTATATGACTCGCATAATAAGGATGTGTTTGAAGGCTAACAATTGGAATTGACATGACTGTGGCATTGAAGATTGGGACATACGAGCATGCGTACGTATTCTCTTCAGGTTGTTCAAGAGTGATCCAGTTCATGGGCTACACAAAGGTAAGTTTGAATTGGACAATGTTTGTGGTGCATGCGCAAGGGGTAAGCAAACTAATTTTTTTTAGTCTAAAAATGTTGCTTCAACCTCTAAACCATTGCAATTAATTTACATCAATTTGTTTGTTACCACTATAACTAGAAGCTTAGGTGGTAAGTAAAAATGACATCATTTTGATTTTGATATTTTCTCTAAGATTTTGATTTTATGTGATAATATAAGTGTCATTAATCTTTTTAAAACTCCAATCTAGCTTTCACGCACCAAGTATATTGAGATTCATCGTCATTTTCTACATGATCATGTTTCAAAAAATGACATCATTTTGAAATTCATTGATATTGTGCATGAATTGGACAATATGTATCTTCACTAAGCTGCTTAGTCAAGATCGTTTTACAAACCATTTGCTAATAATTAGGAATGTGTTCTTTAATGGACCAAATTTAAACAAATTTAAGGGTTTGGTATATCAATTTGGGGTGTAATTCCAGTAAATGATATGTCAAGAGTCACATGTTTAAATTTCAAAGCCATTCCCGATTCATTTCTCCTTAATTTCTATCCAGATTGAGTGTTGACACAATTGCCTTTCCCTTACATTTTGTAAAAAAACTATTTCCTAGGTAAGTTTAAATAGATTGCCCTAGTCGTTTCATAGTGTTAACTCCATTTCTTCTCACCTCTCTCTCTCTCTCTCACACACACCCACAGCCACACCCACACCCACACAAAGACCTTTTTTATAAACTACTATTGACCCATCCATGAGCCACCACTGCCACTGCACCCATAGTCCCAACCTCCCATATGCCAGCCTCCATCTCCCCTACTCTCCTCTCACCGTTGGCCTCATCCTCAATGGCCAACTCCTTCTCAATGCTATTTCTCTCTTCTTCCCCACATCGGTGGCCTCTCTCTCTCTATTGTGACCGTCTTCTTTGGCCTTCCTCTTTGGTCAATTCTCTTTTTCTCGGCCATGGCTCCATGGCGTGATAAAGGAAAAGGTGTCCTAAAGTCTGTTATTACATTTAAACGCGGGCATAAGCAACGCGAGGATGCTGCAAGCTCGTACAAATGTTGCTCCAAATGCCATAAGGAAGCTCCTACCCATTCGGCTACAGTTTTTGATGTTCGGTATTTTCTCACAAAGTCTATTGCCTTACGCTTTGCTTAAAATTTCAATTCTCGTACTGTTCTTATGGGTTATAGCATAGACTTTTACTATTTTGATACTAATGGGGTTGATCAATGTTCCTATTTTAATGTGATGGATTGGATTCATTTTTTACTTTGGAGCTACTAGTATATACTATCTTAGTCCAGCACTTTTATACTAATATGACATTTGATGTAGAGGATTGTGCCACCATCTTTGTGAAAGGAGTGTAGATTAAGGTGACTAAGGAGTTACCCTGTGATGTTGTAGAAATTCCCACTAATCAAAAGTACATTTTACATAAGGTAATCCCTATTCAAATTGCTCTTCGCCATGTATAGTAGAACAAGATGATGTACATTGAATGCAAGCTCTTAATCCCAATCAATTTTGACTTTTACACTACTTCTTTTGTTTGCTGCTCTGTCACACAATGTACCCATGACAAAGTAAATTTGATGGAGTTATCAGACTCCAACTGCAACTTATCTATTAGATGCTTGAAAGGCAGGCTATAGACTTATCTTCTCTTATACTTGATTTAATGAAAATTGTTGCCCGATCTACTTGTGCTATTCCTTATGGTATGATCTTTACCAAGATTCTTCAATCTCATGATGTGGATTTCCCTGATGAGAATGTTTCCTCCTCCAATCAGATCATAAGTTTTTTTGATAATACTTTTTGAGTAATCATTATTTAAGAGTCGTGAATGGAGAATTTGTTCGAGTTAAACTGTCATCACCCTTTCAACTGGTGCACATGCTCAAAGGGAGGAACATGCTATGTCTCATGATTATCTTATCCAAACCTATCTAATGTTGCTCGATGTATCTGAATGGCTACGATCTCTCCATGCCAAAGTGGGCGGTCATCTTACTTAGTTAATATGTGGAGCTTCGTGAAGCTCAAGATAAATTTTAGAATGAGGTTAAAACTAAGCTTTGGGATATCTCTCTTGATGTCAACACCACTCAGGCCCATGTCGAGTGGATTTGGAAGACGTCTGATAGAAGGGAGGGTCTATAGCTATACATGGATCCACCTTACTCACTAAATGTCCTTGCATTCCTTTGTCCTTGTTATTATTCCTATCTACTCTTTGATACATCCTCTTTCTTTATCTTGTGTTTTTTCTTGTCTTATGTCATGTAATTTCTTTTGGCTATATGTATCTTTTAAAAATGTTATCTCCACAATTCTCACCACTTTTGATGATGACAAAAAGGGGAAGTACTTTTGATGTGTTTTGGTTCATGAGGAGTAGGTGACACGAGGAGTAGTTATTTTTACTTGTGGTTTACTATTTTGGATTATCGGCTATCTACATTACACATGTGCTTTATTGCTTTGATGTTAATGGTCTCATGGTGCTTCTTGCTCTAGATTATAATGCTTCATATGGATACACATTGGCTTGTGCTTTGTTTATGGTTGATATCTTTTAATCATGCATGTCATTGTCATTAATCTTTTTGTAGTTTTGTCATCATCGAAAAGGAGAGATTATTGAAATCTCTTTTGATGATAACAAAACCCTTAGTCAATCT
Organism: Amorphophallus konjac; assembly: GCA_022559845.1. Taxonomy (NCBI): domain Eukaryota; kingdom Viridiplantae; phylum Streptophyta; class Magnoliopsida; order Alismatales; family Araceae; genus Amorphophallus; species Amorphophallus konjac. Next base: position 63,543 of record JAHNEJ010000169.1, on the reverse strand, counting down.
TCTCGAATTAGTTACTTAGGTGTGCTCAAACGATGGATTGAAAGAATAAATAGTGTGTGGATAATTGTCAAATTCTAATGACAAATCATGTGATTCTTGTAATGATCCCTTCAGCAAGATGTTAGCATTTCAAAGCTCTTTCAAATGAGCTCAAGATTATGATGATTGAACTTTTATATGAAAAGTTATGATGATTTAAAGATCACAGATAGGGTGGTGTCTGGTTTGGTGTCGTATACTCTGAGAAGAATCATTATCCAACAAGTATAGAAAGATTAGTGTTTGATTTGGTGTCAAACACTCTAAGAAGAATCAACTTCTAAGAAGCTCAGGATATTTGGTGTTTGGTCTAGTGTCAACACCCCAAGAAGAACCATTTTCCTTGTATATGCAGAAGGCATAGGTGTCGTAGTTTGGTGTTGACACAACACAGTGACACCAATGGGATCTACCTCAATCTGAACTTGCTATTATCGGACAATTCCTTTCTGAATCATACCAGGATGCTCGTAGAAGGTTGCTACCTATGTATTGAAGTGTTCTACAGCTTCTAGGAGTGCTAGAGATGCCCTGCTTCAAAGTAAATCCTAAAAAATCAACGGTCGTCTTTGTAGAGGAGGATCTACATCACCCTAAGGTGTCTTCTTGCACCATCTCTTGCAAGAATAACTTGAGGGCCTTGTTACATGTCTCCAACCAGATTTTTGATCAAGAAATCTCTCTCTTTTTCATTCCTACATTGTAATAACTTAACTTTCTTGTATGTTTCATTGGGAACTTCCTTCAAAAAGAAAAAAAATCGTGCACATTGCACTACCCCTATTTTGAGAGATGAGTTAGTACCTTTGTGTCTAATGTTGAGCGATGAGTTAACACTCTTATGTTTAGCAATTGATGGATGAGTTTTACACCTTTATGCCAAGTGAAGATAGGTGAACTAACACCTTGATGTCTCGCATAAAGATGTGAACTTACACCTTAATGTCAAATTAGCCGTGTGCAAGATGAGCTAGCACACCTTGAAATCTAGTAATTTATAGTGAAATTCTCACATGGCATTCTTGCACTGACTTAAACGTAGAAAGCTTTTGCCGGAAGGACTTTCTTAAACAGCCGTACGTATGAAAGAGATTTAATCTCCAAACGCTAGTGATTATGTTTGTACAGTTTGTCAACATACGAATGGATTAATATAATAGTCACCTTCAACCAAGAATGACCCCCATTTGTCTTTGATGTTACAAACCTAGTCTGACGGTCCAACCTTGGGCCGTCACAGGCTGTGACGCACCTACACTGGAGCGTCACAAGGCTCTGACGGTCCAACCCTGGAGCGTCACAAGTCGAGGTGAAAACAGGCTCTGACGCACCCACCTAGGGGCGTCACAGCACCTAACGGACCAACCCTGGCGCGTCAGGGGAGATGGGTTCGTCTGCTCTGACGCACCCACACAGGGGCGTTACAAGGCTGTGACGCACCAGGCATGGTGCGTCACATGCCTTGACCCCCAACGGTCAAAAGCCAACGGTCGGCAGCCAACGGTCGAACGCCCCTGACGGTCCAACCTAGGTGCGTCACAGCACTGTGGTGGTCTATTGTGGGACCGTCACAGCCCACAGACCCCACTTGGCTGCACTCAGGGCTGTAACGCATCCATCTGGGCGCGTTACATAGTGTGACGGTCACTGGAAGGACCATCACACCCGCCCGAGGGCGAAATGGCGGGAAACGTCCAAAAATTCCAACCACGCCCCCATACCTCCATAGGAGAGGGGGGGATCAAAGGGGAAGACCCTTGGGGACCCCTAGCATGATTCTAGGCCATCAAAACGCCGAATTGTGGCTTAAATCCATAGATCGGGTGAACTCTCCCCAAAGCACGAGTTTGCCCTAACCCGCTCAAACACACCCCCTCGGCTCCCATTCGGCCTACAAATCGCGGGGGATGACGGGATGAGCATAGGGATTCGTCCCCCTACCATAATGGAGCGAATGCTCCGCCGAATCACCACCGAAGTCAAGGAAGAAGCTTTTAGAATGCCACGCGCCCCGCCTCCCACCGCGAAAAGGCCACCATCGGAACCGCCTCGCCGCCGCCGCCACGCCGTTGCCGGAGTGAAGGAGGCCGCGTCTCTATCGTCCGGGGAAGAGGAATGGTCGCGATGGGGAGGGAGCTCTCCAACGGTTGGAAGAAGGAGGAAGAAGAAGAAGAAGAAGGTGAAAAAGAAAAGAAGAAGATTTGATATTTATAGAAAATCCAGAAAATCAAAAAAATCCCAAAAAATAGAAAAATACACCTCCTCGATCCTCACGACGCGCTGATCGTAACGGTACCACTCGCGGGTAGATGAACGACCCGGTTTACCCGCTACAGGGTTCCGTAGATGTTTCTGAGACACACACGCGGGAATCGGAAAACACACGGAAAAAGTCGCGGAACACATTCCGGGCCTCCGAACTGACCCGAATCGCACGGATCCGAACACGAAAGATGTCCATAACACAATTTCGGACACAACGGAGCCAAATTCACCGAAAACGCAGATCCGAGACCCAAGAAGAGGGATCCAAAAGGGTCTGGGACATCACAGCCCTCCCCCCTTAAACAAATTTCATCCTCGAAATTCGAGAACAAAGCACAAGAACGGGGGAAAGACTCACGCAAACAAATAAGGATATAGCTCCCGCATCTCATCCTCACGCTCCCAAGACGCCTCGCCACCAGAATGACACTGCCAGACCACCTTAACCAGAGTAATAACCTTGTTCCGTAGGCGCTGCTCTCGCCGATCCTCAATGCGAACAGGAAACTCCGGAAGGGACAGATCTGGGGTCACCTCAGGCCAAACGACATCATCGAGAACATGGGAATCATCGGGCATATACTTCCTGAGCATCGACACGTGGAACACCTCATGCACGGCGGAAAGCTCCGAAGGTAGCTGCAACCGATAAGCAACTTCCCCAACACGCTCGACGATGGGAAAGGGATCAATGTAGCGGGGACTTAGCTTCCCGCGCTTACCGAAACGCATCACACCATTCATGGGAGAAACTCTCAGGAAAACTCCGTCTCCCACAGCAAAGCTGAGAGGTCGCCTCCTCCGATCGGCATAACTCTTCTGCCGGCTCTGAGCTGTCAACAGCTTCTGCCGAACGAGATGCACCACCTCAACACACTGCTGCACCAAATCTGGTCCGGTCAGGGCACGCTCGCCCACCTCGAACTAATCAAGCGGAGTCTGACAAGGTCGCCCATACAACGCTTCATAGGGAGCCATACCAATGCTCGAATGATAGCTGTTGTTATAGGCAAACTCCACTAATGGCAGATGGTGGGTCCAACTCCCCTTCCATTCTAAGCAACACGCTCGCAACATGTCCTCCAGAGTCTAGATGGTCCGCTCAGACTGACCGTCCGATTGAGGATGATAGGCTGAGCTGAATGCCAACTCGGTGCCTAGAGTCTTCTGGAAGCTCCTCCAGAATCCAGAAGTGAAGTGGGGATCACGATCAGACACAATGGAGATGGGGACTCCATGCAACGGAACAATTCGCTCCACGTACAAATGAGTCAAACGATGCACGCTCCAACTGACCTTGACCGGCAGCGCGCAATCGCGCCGTCTTCGTCAGTCTATCCACTAGCAACCAGATACTATCCTCCCCGCTGGACGTCCTCGGCAACCCAACCACGAAATCAGTGGTCACGTGGTCCCACTTCCACGCAGGAACATCCAAGGGTTGAAGTGTGCTCCCCAGTCGCTGGTGCTCGGCCTTCACCTGCTGACAGGTCAAACACCTGGCCACAAATTCCGCCACATCTCTCTTCATGCAAGGCCACCAAAATCGCCTCTTCAGGTTCTGGTACATCTTAGCCGATCCGGGGTGCACGGCATACCGACTCCCATGAGCCTCGCGCAATACCGTACGCCGCACCTACTTCTCGGTTGGCACGTACAACCTACTGAACCTCACAGCTCCATCCTCACCAAACTCCACGTCGGCCATCGACAGAATACGAGGTAGCTCGGGGTCCGCTCGCTGAGCCTCAGTCACCTGTCGATGCACCGCGGGCGTGACAGTCAGACTCGCAAGGACAGCCGAACCCTGGTCCTGAGGGACCTTGAGCCTAAAAGTCATGGCCGAAACCTGCTTCCAAAGCCTCCACTTCCTCAACAACATTCGACTGACCGTTACTCTCCTACTCAGAGCATCGGCCACGACGTTCATCCTGCCAGGCTGATAAGACAGAGTGAAATCATAATCCTTCATATACTCCATCCACGTCCTCTGCCTGAGGTTAAGGTCCTTCTGCGTGAACACATACCTCAAACTCTGATGGTCAGTGAAAAGCTCAAACTTCTCGTCGTACAAATAATGCCTCCAGATCTTCAGTGCAAAAATCACCGCCACCAACTCAAGATTATGAACAGGGTAGTTCGCCTCATGTGGCTTCAACTGTCGAGACGCATACACCACCGCTCTCCCATGCTGCATCAACACAGCACCGAGACCTACCCCGGAAGCATCCGTACACACCACGAAACCACCCGAGCCAGATGGCAACACCAAAACCGGAGCAGTGGTAAGCAATCTCTTCAGATCCACGAAGCTCCGCTCACACTCCTCTGTCTAGACGAACGGCATCTCCTTCCACGTAAGCCTGGTCATCGGGGCTGCAATACGAGAAAAATTCTGAATAATTCGCCGATAATAGCCTGCGAGCCCCAAGAAACTCCTAATCTCTGTGATAGAACTCGGCCTCGGCCATTGTGCCATGGCCTCGACCTTGGCCGGGTCCACGGAAACACCATCACCAGAAATAACATACCCCAGAAAGTGCACCTCTCGGAGCCAGAACTCGCACTTGCTGAACTTGGCATACAACTGGTGATCGCGCAGGATCTGCAACACCGCCCTCAAATGGTGCACATGCTCCTCAGCAAACCGCGAATACACAAGGATATCGTCCACAAACACGACCATGAACTGGTCTAGATACGGACGGAACACCCTATGCATCAAATCCATGAACGCTGCGAGGGCATTGGTGAGCCCAAACGGCATCACCAAGAACTCATAATGCCCATACCTCAATCGAAACGTCGTCTTCTCCACGTCCAACTCTCAAATCCGCAGCTAGTAATAGCCCGATCTCAAATCGATCCTCGAAAACACCCGGGCCGACTGAAGCTGATCGAATAAGTCATCAATCCGAGGCAACGGATACTTGTTCTTAACAGTCGCCTGGTTCAACTGGCGGTAGTCGATGCACAGCCTCAAACTACCATCCTTCTTCTTCACAAACAACACCGGTGCACCCCACGGGGAATAACTGGGATGAATATACCCCTTGGTCAGCAACTCCTGCAATTGCGCCTTCAGCTCTCGCAACTCTGCAGGCGCCATCCGATAAGGGGACTTCGACATAGGCGTTGTACCCGGCACCACCTCAATCACGAAATCAATATCTCGCTGTGGTGGCAACCCTGGTAGCTCCTCGGGAAAAATATCGGGAAACTCGCACATGACAGGAATGTCCTCTACCTCAGGACACTGTCGATCACTCAAAACCAGGGATGCGAGAAAGCCCTGACAACCCGCATCAAGCAAGCGACGCGCACGGATAGCCGAAATAAGCAAGTGGGAAGAGGAAGACCGAATACCTTGAAAATAAAAGGTGGGTCCACGAAGCTGTCGGAAGTAGACCTTCTTCAAGCCGCAATCCACCAAGGCATGATGAGCCTCGAGCCAATCCATGCCCAAAATCACATCGAAGTCCTGAAGCGGTAACGCGTAGAGTCTAGCCGGCAAGTTCCGCCCTTCCACCCACACAGGTACCTTCTCAAAGTAGTACGGGGTGATCATGAAGTCACCGGTAGGCAACTCTACCGCCAAGTCACAGGACACCTCGGTCACTGGGCGGCCCTCCACACTCTGAGCAAAATCCTCCGAGATGAACGAATGAGAAGCACCTGAATCAAAAAAAACATGAGCCGCACAACCCAAAATCGAAAGAGTACCTTCCACCGAATGCGACGCCTCAGCCTCTGCCCTGGTCATGTGAGTCACTCTGCCTCGGGGTCTCTGCCTCCCTACAGTAGCTGACCGTGACAACTGAGGAAACTGTCCCTATTGCTGGTACTGCTGCGGCTGTGATGACAACTGCTGGGGCTGAAACTGCTGCTACTGCTGAAACTCGTGCGGCTGGCTCGGTCTCTATGGACAGTCACGTGCCATGTGCCATGGCTGATCGCACCTAAAGCAAATCACGGGCGCTGAACACGGTCTACCCGGATGAGAACCACCGCACCTAGGACAACCGCCCCGCGAACCAGTCATCGAACCCTGACGCTGAAAAACCTCCGGCTGCTGAACACTATCCATCGACTCCTGCTTCGACTCCTTACGATCTTGACTCCTCTTACTAAAACCAGCTTCCTTAAGCAACTTCTTAAGCTTCGATCTAAAGGATGACGACCCTAGCGCAGGAGCCACAGACTGTGTCGCCACTGATCCACCTGCTGAGAGCTGGACGGTACTCTGCTGCTGCACCCCCGTCGGCTGGCTGAAATCTGCCTGCACCTGACTAGCACTGCCCTGCCCTCGAACCTTCTGCAAGTCTCTCTCCAGCGCCGCTGCTGCCTTACATGCCACGTCCAAAGTGGTCAAACCTGACGCAAGAAGGTGATGCCTCAACTCTAGCCTCAGACCACCAACAAACTGATCGGTCTTCACCTCCTCATCTGCCACGATATGAGGAGCATAATGGCCCAACTCGATAAACTTGGCACGGTACTGCATCACCGTCATGTCACCCTGAGTTAGCTCCATAAACTCATGCAACCTCTGCGACCTGACAAAGGACGGACAGAAGGCACGCTCGAAAGCCGTGACGAACTCCTGCCACTCAATCTGTCGAAGAGGACGAGACCGGAACACTGAACCCCACTCTGACGTCCACCAAGTACGGGCTGCTCCCTGGAGACGATGAGTAGCCAACGCTACCTGCTCCTCCTCGGGACACTCCATCGCACTGAAAATACGCCGCACATCATCCAGCCACTCTCTGGCCACCTCAGGATCTGGCTGCCCACTGAAGGAAGGAGGCTGAAACAACAAGAACTCCTTCAGCACACGACTATGACCACCATGAGCTCGGTCCTCACCAGCATCGCCGCCCTACTACTGGTGATCTCCCTGCTGCCACTGAAGCACATACTCAAACATACCTCGGAAGAAATCGTCCATCCCTGGAGCTCTCGCACCTCCAGCTACACCCTCAGAAACTGAAGCCCTGCTCTGCTCCTCTGGACCATCACTAGACTCTCCCTACTAGGGACGAGCCCTCCTCCGTGGCGCCATAACACACCTGGCATCAAGAAAACAACCATAAATCAATAAAACACACGCCCTAAGCCAGTCGCCGACTGTACATGACATTCATGGACCTTCTGGACCACCGCAATTCATTTCAAGTTCTGATATACCTCTACAACCTCGCTCTGATACCAGCTGTGACGACCCGGGATCCGAGTACCGGAAAGGAACCGGCGCGTCTCGAATCTCGGCCCGTCAACCCACGAGCCGGAAGACTCGGAAGGGTAGAAAGGGATGGTGTGGGAGTACAAGAGAAGCTGAAACAACCGCAGAGATAGCACAATAATCTGAAATAAAATGCACATAATAATATAAATAAATTAAACTGCTACAAGGTCCAGTGTATCTCATGTCCAAATGAAAGTACCGTCAACAGAAAGAAAGTACAACTACATGAGGCATCCCCCGGCTCTGGCAGACAGGCGGCTAACCCTGGCTAGAAGAATCACGCTGAAACTCGGCCGCACCTCTCGAAGACCCCGCCTTACCTGAAAAGCAAGGGTGAGCCTCATTTCATTGGCCCAGTAGGGATCCCGCGAATCCCCACCTCACGCGGAAAATAAGGCAGGAAAGCAAGAAAGCAGAAAAGTAACCCTACCTAACAGGAGTACGGTAAAACCAACAAGCTAAAGTAAATAAATGGAAAAGCCATCTACTCTAACAGTACCGTACTACTGAACCTCGGTCCAACGAAACTCGAGTCCACACCTGCCAGTGAACGGGAGCACTACCCACTAGAAGAACGATCGGAAGCGTCCCCTGACGTCTTGCACCACGTCACAAGTGTCTAGCTACAACGCCCCGGGCGTGAGACTCAGACACGCAACAAGTACCACAACAAGGACTAGCTGGGGTCACGCTCGTCAGGGCGTGTCTTAAGCCCCCAACCACGTGTGCACACACAGACCATCTGCTCTAGGTCGGGTCCTCTAGTTGGTTTCCCCCCCCACCGGACTCTGGTGGCAAAGGCAAGGGACCCTACGGTAACCAGCCTAAAAACCGCCTCTCACCGGTTCTCGCTCTCCACCACTCCTAGGTGGGTCCGCACCCACGTGCGCAGGAAGCTACGACTAGTGGACAGGTCACTAAAAGTAAGGACTGACTCACGGAAACCACCGTCAAAGAAACGGGACCGCACATACACGGTGCAGCATAGAGCCTGACGGTCCAACCTTGGGCCATCACAGGCTGTGACGCACCTACACTAGAGCGTCACAAGGCTCTGACGGTCCAACCCTGGAGCGTCACAAGCCGAGGTGAAAACATGCTCTGACGCACCCACCTAGGGGCGTCACAGCACCTAACGGACCAACCCTGACGCGTCAGGGGAGATGGGTTCGTCTGATCTGACGCACCCACACAGGGGCGTTACAAGGCTGTGACGCACCAGGCATGGTGCGTCACATGCCTTGACCCCCAACGGTCAAAAGCCAACGGTCGGCAGCCAACGGTCGAACGCCCCTGACGGTCCAACCTAGGTGCGTCACAGCACCGTGGAGGTCTATTGTGGGACCGTCACAGTCCACAGACCCCACTTGGCTGCACTCAGGGCTGTAACGCACCCATCTGGGCGCGTTACATAGTGTGACGGTCACTGGAAGGACCGTCACACCTGCCCGAGGGCGAAACGGCGGGAAACGCCCAAAAATTTCAACCACGCCCCCATACCTCCATAGGAGAGAGGGGATCAAAGGGGAAGACCCCTGGGGACCCCTAGCATGATTCTAGGCCATCAAAACGCCGAATCACGGCTCAAATCCATAGATCGGGCGAACTCTCCCCAAAGCACGATTTTGCCCTAACCCGCTCAAACACACACCCCTCGGCTCCCATTCAGCCTACCAACGCGGGGGATGATGGGATGAGCATAGGGATTCGTCCCCCTACCTCAATGGAGCAAATGCTCCCCCGAATCACCACGGAAGTCAAGGAAGAAGCTTTTAGAATGCCACGCGCCCCGCCTCCCACCGCGAAAAGGCCACCACCGGAACCGCCTCGCCGCCGCCGCCGCCACGCCGTTGCCGGAGTGAAGAAGGCCGCGTCTCGGTCGTACGGGGAAGAGGAATGGTCGCGATGGGGAGGGCGCTCTCCAACGGTTGGAAGAAGGAGGAAGAAGAAGAATAAAAAGGTGAAAAAGAAAAGAAAAAGATTTGGTATTTATAGAAAATCCAAAAAATTGAAAAAATACTGAAAAATAGAAAAATACACCTCCTTGATCCTCGCGACGCGCTGATCGTAACGGTACCACTTGCGGGTAGATGAACGACCCGGTTCACCCGCTACAGGGTTCCGTAGATGTTTCCGAGACACACACGCGGGAATCAGAAAACACGCGGAAAAAGCCGCGGAACACATTCTGGGCCTCCGAACTGACCCGAATCGCACGGATCCGAACACGAAAGATGTCCAGAACACAATTCCGGACACAACGGAGCTAAATTCACCGAAAATGTAGATCTGAGACCCAAGAAGAGGGATCCGAAAGTGTCCGGGACATCACAATTTAGGTTTCTCGTGTGTTTCATTAGGAACTTCTCCAAGGGGAAGAAATTCGTGCATAATACATGACCCTATTTTGAGAGGTGAGCTAGTACCTTTGTATCAAGCATTGAGCTATGCGCTATATCCTTGTGTCTAGCGGTTGATAGGTGACCTTGCACTTTTGTGTTAAGAAAAGACATGTGAGCTAGCATCTTGATGTCTAACATGGAGAGATGAGCTAGCACCTTGATGTCTAGAGTGGAGAAGTAAGCTTGCATCTTGATGTCAAGTGGTGTGTAAGGTGAGCTGGCACCTTGATGCCTAGCAGTTTATAGTGAAATGTCCAAGACATTCTTGGGAAGTGTATGTAGGTTAGTAAGGGGCTAGACTGAACCACTATAAAATTTATCGTGTCTCCTTGTGTGATTGCCTACTTGTCTCTTTCCTCCATTCTTATGTGTATTTATGTGTTTTAATAGCATGACTGTGAGATTAGTTTTAGTTTGACATGACTTGCACTAAGTCTTTTCTTATTTTTACAACTAACATGATTAGACTCAACAAAGTTTGGGTAAAAAAGGCAATGTAGGAATGCGATGTTTTCAGGTATACTTTGGAACATTAGATGGAAAATGATATCTTGTTGGTGAATATTTGGGGCATATGATGGGAGATAACTATCAATGCATCTCCCTTGAAGTAAAGATGGTGGTATGACTACTTTTGATGATATGATTGTAAGGTTTCGCACAACACTATCGGGCAACGCAGCGGATAACAAAAATTATTTGCCCGATCCCGGTGCTATGGAAAGCTTAATCTGTGCTCTAATCGGTGTTTCTAAGACCCTAATTATGGGTTGCATGTTTCACCTTGCGCGGAATGACGCTGTCCGCGATGCCCGATGCAGAATATCGAGCCGCACAGCTGTACGGCCTCTAGAGCAGATCCACACAGATCCTTGCGCAGCGACGGTACCTCCCCGGCGTAACTTTCCCCGACTCTATCACCTTCTGGAGAGAGAGAGAGCAAGGGGGAAAAAGGGGGGAGGCTAATCCTCCTCTTAGGCTTAATGCTTGATTAGCCTAAGAGGTTGGAAGAAGAAGGCTCGAATGAGCTTCACGTAGGTGCCATATATATATAGAATTTGGACCCTTTTCTAAAGACCTCCAAAGGACCAAAATTGTATATATGACATTTCCATTATTATACATATGTATTAAGCCCCATTTACACTCCTTTCCAAAAGGAATTAAAAGGAAATAATACATACATTTGTATAATAATAATCCGTCACCCAAGAATCCATTGTGTGTGATCCTCTAGGCCCATAGTCACTCTAGTTTAAGGCCCATTAACTTCTAATTCTTAATTAGAAGTAAATTAAACGTATTATTCGCTTCTACAAGAGCTGAATAATAGTTTAATTCATTCCGAACCTTCGATCACATTGGGTCAAGCAAATCCGCGTGATCCTAGAGGACGCCGGGTATAAACCAGCCTGTCTGGTACTTGTAAGTCCACAGTTACCGCATCGATATAATCCCTCGCTCCTTCTATGAGTCTGGTACGATCGAGGGTATGGTTCCTGTCAAACCCCATGATCGTGCCATTTGACTATGACCTCCTTAAAGTGTATGACGTCCGTTCTAAACAAACTCACACGACCCTGGCCAGGGATTTAACGGAGCGTCAATGTCATGACCTATTAACTGTCTGACATATACCCGACAGTGAGCGATCCCCTCTTGACCATTGATGATCTTCACACGTATCCTGGAGTGGTTAATGACTCGGCAGCTCATGACTTATGGTTAAAGTCACTTAGTCAAGTAATTAAACCATTCCAATCCTCGTGTAAGATCCGATCAATGTCTCGGGTCAAAGGACCAAGGATGCTACAAAGACAGTTGGATCTTCAGTTGACATTAGGTATAATCAACCATCTGAAGATCCAATAGCGGATCAGTTCAGTGTACATCCTCCAAGGACATACACCTACACATATGTGTTGGTGCCCTGCACCAATGACCATGAGACTGGTCACTGACACATCATGTGTACTGGTTTAATAGGTAATCAAAGTCCCCAAGTGATTACCCTCCAACCAGAAACAGTTTAAGGTATGTGTACATGTAAAGTCAATCTCATGTTCGAGATCCCATCTCGAGCTGACTTTACAACCACATATCCTAGGGACAACGTAAAGTAACACAATCGCATATTTACGCTCAAACACCACTTTATTAACAATGAACAAGATCGTACAACTATTGGGCCTACCCGACCCGAAATTGACCTGTAACACACCAACACTAACAATCTCCCACTTGAACTACAGCCAATTGCCCACAACTTTGAGGCCCATCTTATCCCGATGACGCTCAAACACAGTCTGTGTCAAAGGCTTAGTCAGTGAATCTGCTGTTACTGTTGGTGTGCTACAGGCCAATTTCGGGTCGGGTAGGCCCAATAGTTGTACGATCTTGTTCATTATTAATAAAGTGGTGTTTGAGCGTAAATATGCGATTGTGTTACTTTACGTTGTCCCTAGGATTTGTGGTTGTAAAGTCAACTCGAGATGGGATCTCGATTATGAGACTGACTTTACATGGACACATACCTTAAACTGTTCCTGGTTGGAGGGTAATCACTCGGGGACTTTGATTACCTATTAAACCAGTACGCATGATGTGTCAGTGACCAGTCTCATGGTCATAGGTGCGAGACACCAACACATATGTGTAGGTGTATGTCCTTGGAGGATGTACACTGAACTGATCCGCTATTAGATCTTTAGATGGTTGATTATACCTAATGTCAATTGAAGATCCAACTGTCTCAGTAGCATCGTTGGTCCTTTGACCTGAGACATTGATCGGATCTTACACGAGGACTAGAATGGTTTAATTACTTAGCTAAGTGACTTTAACCATAAGTCATGAGTTGCCGAGTCATTAACCACTCCAGGATACGTGTGAAGATCATCAATGGTCAAGAAGGGATCGCTCACTGTCGGGTATATATCAGACAGTTAATGGGTCATGACATTGACGCTCCGTTAAATCCCTGGCCAGGGTCGTGTGAGTTCATTTAGAACGGACGTCATACACTTTAAGGAGGTCATAGTCAAATGGCACGATCATGGGGTTTGACAGGAACCATACCCTCGATCGTACCAGACTCATAGAAGGAGCGAGGGATTATATCGATGCGGTAACTGTGGATTTACAGGTACCAGACAGGCTGGTTTAAACCCAGCGTCCTCTAGGATCACGCGGATTTACTTGACCCAACGTGATCGAAGGTTCGGAATAAATTAAACTACTATTCAGCTCTTGTAGAAGCGAAGAATATGTTTAATTTACTTCTAATTGGGAATTATAAGTTAATGGGCCTTAAACTAGAGTGACTATGGGCCTAGAGGATTACACACAATGGATTTTTGGGTGACGGATTATTATTATACAAATGTATGTATTATTTTCCTTTTGTTCCTTTTGGAAAGGAGTGTAAATGGGGCATAATACATATGTATAATATAAGATAGGATATATATACAATTTCGGTCTTTTGGAGCCCTTTTTAAAAGGGCCTAAACTCTATATATATGCTTCCTACGTGAGTTCATTCGAACTCTTCCAACCTCTTAAGCTTAAGCAAGCACATAAGCTTAAGAGAGGAGGATTAGCTCCTCCCATCTCCCTCCCTCTTGCTCCCTTTCTACAGAAGGTGAAAAGGGCCAGGGAAGGTCGTTCCGGGGGGGAGGGGGGTTACCGTCGCCGCAAGGGTCCGTGTGGATCTGCTCTAGAGGCCGTACAGCTGTGCGGCTCGATATTCTATATCGGGCATCGCGGACAACGTCGTTCCGCGCAAGGTGAAACACGCAACCCGTAATTAGGGTCTTAGAAACACCGATTAGAGCACACATTAAGCTTTCCATAACACCAGGATCAGGCAAATGAAATTTTTGTTATCCGCTGCGTCGCCCGTAAGTGCTGTGTGAAACCTTACATCTGCTATGTTGTCTTCTGACGGTACACGCTCTACCGTCACATCTTCACGATCAACAATCTTCCGAATAAGGTGAAAGCGCCTGAGAATATGCTTTGACCTTTGGTGAGATCTCGGTTCCTTCGCCTGGGCGATGGCCCCATTATTATCACAAAATAATGGGATGGAAGCTAATATCTCAGGAACTACGTCAAGTTCCAAGATGAATTTCTTCATCCAGACGGCTTCTTTAGCAGCTTCAGCTGCAGCAATATATTCCGCCTTCGTCGTCGAATCTGCAGTCGTATCTTGCTTGGAGCTTCTCCAACTGACTGCCCCTCCATTCAACATGAATACAAATCTAGACATGGATTTACAGTCATCTGGATCTGACTGAAAACTTGGATCTGTGTAAGCTCTAAGCTGTAGGTCCTCTCCTCCATAAAGCAGAAAAAGATCCTTAGCCCTTCGCAGGTGTAGACATATATTTTCCTTCTCTCTCCCTTCACTAAGGGTCAAAGTGCATCAAGTGCGTGGAACAACGTGAGACGGGCAAACCACGAGAGTGAGAGGAAGAAGAGAAGAAAGGGAACAACGAAGAGTACCGTGATCGCCACCAAGATGCCGTACGTGATAGACACGTCGTACCTTGGAAAGTGGGGAGACGCTCGCCTTAGCGCAGCGCTGAGGGATGAACGGTTCCCTTAGGACCGCCTGACGTTGAGCGGTCTTACGATAGACCGCCCTGGGACGCTGCGAAGGACGCGGGAGGAACTGCTGCAGTGGGATGGACGGCACTATGGGGACCGCGCTCCGAGGAAGAACGGCCGTTGATGCACCGCACGTACCGTTGAACGGCCAGAGAGTAGCCGCTCAATACCTTCACGCAGCAAGTTGAAAAGGGTTCGACCTCCACCCTCTCCGGCCGGCCAGAGGGGATGGGCCTCGTGCTGACGAAGTGCTGACCTGCAAAACAATGTGAAGACACAGAAGAAACACCCAGATTAGAACTAAATAACGTAGTATACGTTCAGACGAGAAGAATTAAGCATGAACAAATGAAAAGGGGAATACCTGGGGGGTTTTAAACCCCTAGGGCGACAAAAAACTGGGTGGTTGTGTACATGATAATGAGAAGGAGAGGGTACGTGGGGAAGAAACGATGCATGCAATGAAGGAAAGCGGCGAAAGCTATGGAACGAAAGAACTACGAAAACTGGGCTACTCCCTGAACCGGAGGCTCGTGCGGACGTAGAGAGCCTCCCTCCTTGGTGCTAGGTCGCTCAAAAATGCGGCAGGGCTTCGCCGTCGACCAAAAATCTCCCCCCCTTTCGACGTCCGGCCATAGGGTCTATTTATAGAGCCTGGAAGGCCAGCCTCGAAATTGGGTTTTTTAGATATTTTTAGGTCGAGATTATAAAAGATAAATCATAGATATTATCATGATCTCTTATCTAGTCGAAACGGCATCAAAAATGGCTGATTATCCACGGAGAAATCGTTAAAACAAATCAGGGATAAAACCATGCATAAAAGGATAAAAATCTGTTAAAAACCCTCCGTCGAAGGGATGAACGGTCTAACGATAGACCGCGCACAACTTGAACGGTTATGTTCAGACCGTTCAACCTGTCGGTGGAAATAGAATTAAATCAGATAATTAGCCCAATTATCGCTCGAACAGACCGAAACGTCCGCCGTTGGACCCTGAACATATGAACGGTTGTATTGAGACCGTTTTAGTTTAGGGCGGCACTAAACCGACCGTTTCACCCTGTCGGTGATAATTCGAATCATTTGGATAATTATCTGAGAAAATGGGCGCGCGTAGGACTCTGAGATATAGGCGGTTGGAATAGGTCCGTCCATGAGCTTGAACGGTCCTAATCACACCGCACAAAAGCCTGTCGGTGATTATTCAGAAAATCCTCAGAAATTAGCTAAAATGTATGAACGGTCAATATGCAACCGCTCATCGGCTGAACGGCTGAGGTTAAGCCGTTCATGCCCTTAGGCACTTGATTCTCGTAAAATACGTTCAATTGACCAAAGCCAAGGCCCATTAAGCCCTGAATCACCACAGATTGCACCAAGGAGGGAGACGACCCATAAAATGAGCCCAAGACATGCCACAAAAAATGGCCCAATGAACGATGAACAACTCGAGGCATCAACTAATGGGAGTAAGAGAAACGGCTCGAATTATCGGTATAAAACGGGTGTCAACAGATGCCCCTCCTGAACGCCCTCTTTGCAAGGGGAGCGAGCGGAGGTGAAGCGGAGGTGACATGGAACATGGAGGTGGAGCGGAAATGCAGCGGAGTGGACCGGAAAAGCGGGCGTTAAGGTAAAACGACACCCGTTTCTACCAACAAGCGATGAGAATCTTTCGGAAAACCTTGAACCGAGCGCCAGGAGTAATTGATCAAAAGGCGACGCCAATCTGGAGGGACTAAACTAAAGGAAATCAACCGACAAGACCAACCTCATGGGGGACACAATCCCGCGGTCCAATGAGGGGGCCACAAAAGAAAAAACGTTAAAGCTCCAGACAGAGACCTTTTAATCAACCGGACCAAACGAATCGACCAAAAAAAACCTTCGAATTCAGAGTGGAATTAGTTCATCTTACTCGAGCATTTGAACACACAGCCGATCATTGCTCGTTGGGACATTTCTTAAGCAGACTATGGGGCATGAAAGCTCAAAAGGATGCGTATGATGCATGCTGGGCTAAAGTAAAAGAAATCGTTAAAACGAATGCGAAGAAAGATTAAAATATAAAATATTCGAGAGTAGTATTGCTGAGCTGGGAACATCAGAGTCAAGATACCCTCCGCAACCACAACGTGCGGATAGAACCATCCTCCTCGTGACATCCCAACTTAACGGCCTATCCGAAGGTTAGGTACATGAGCCTGGATCATCATCATTTTTGTTGAAGGGGAACATCAGATCCTGGGACACGTAGGTAACCTGCCGGCTCTCGAAATAGTATAATGTAATACCATATAATTAATGCAATAAGGGATTTAGGGATAGAAGGCCATACCTGACTTACCTGTGCAGACGAAATGGCGAGACAAGCTGAAGTGATGCTGCATAAGATGGTTAAGAGATGTATTTCCAAAGAAAACATTCAATATTCATGATCTAAATACACCATCCAGACAAACGGTCGTATTTAAACCGTTCCATATTCCAAACGGCTCCATGTTAACCGCGCTTACCTGTCCTTCGAACATTTTTTATAGAGCCAGATACCGGGGATGCATGGTCGGGACCGCACCGTTTATAACAAGAACGGCTCTTTCAGGACCGCGAAGCCTGGAATTTCAACCGCCTTGAAATTAACGGTCAAGAGAGTCATACGGTTATAGATGGACCGTTCATCATATGCACGGTCTAACGATAGACCGTTCTTCTCTGCAACCTCGAAAAAAAGAAACCCCCTCGTCTCCCTCCACCGTAACCGACGGTGGAAGGGACGAAGGGGCAAAAGCCCTCATTCACCCATTCCCTCGCTCTCTCTTCTCAACCTCCCTCCCTCTCTTAATCTCTCCCAAGCTCCCTTGATGACCCGGACGAAGCATCAGGCGGCCAGGCCGTCGGCCGCCGGTGAGGGCTCGCCGCCGCCGGAGCAACCGCCACCACCGTCGGAGGAGGGAGAGACGCCTGGGGTGACGATGGAAGAACTCGCCATCGTTGCCGCCGACGAAGAGGCTCCTGCCGGCGAGGAGGAGGTCGCCGGAGGACCACCGCCCACGGGGGCGGCCAAGAAGCCCCGTGATCCCGAGGTAGGCCTCTCCACCTTAAACCTCATTTTCTTTCAATTTTATTAATGCATGTTAGTTTAGAAATCCTTTTAGGGGGTTCTAGGTGCTTAGGAGTCGGTGAGGGGAGCCATGGTGGCCTTCCCGGCCGGCTGGGGGCGTTCACCGTCGTCGGGTACGACGACGGTAGAACGGTTCAACAGAAACCGCACGGCAACACAATGCGGTCCACATAGGACCGCCCCAAATAAACACGGCGTATGGAGCGCCGTTCGAACTCACACAGCCAACGGGCCTCCAAAACCCCAATACGGCGAGGTGATCACCGTTCAAGTGTTAGACGGACCATATAGGTCCGTTCAAACATGCAAACAAGGCAAAACAATACGGTCCTCACAGGACCGTCGTCAATCCATACGGCCAAAGGCGGGCCGTTACTCCTTAGGAAGACGGGAAAATAGACGGTGCAGGGTAATCCGTCCAAGATGGGAACGGTTAGGTATAGGCCGTTCAAAACGGGGAACCTGAGAAACAGAACGGTTCGAGAGAGGCCGCTCAACTTTTGAGCGGTCCGTGAGCAGCCGTTCTTCAAATCAAGAATTGGACCTTGAGAATTTATTTAACTGAAACAAAATATGACACTAAATGACTAACATAAATGAGATGGATGAATGCAGGGGAAGCGTAGGACCCGTACCTCTTGGCTGCAGGTCCGTGCAGTGTTCCTGGCACTGTCGGACTTCCAGAGGGAGCGGTTGACTGCCATGGGGTTCGCCCCCTTCCTGAGTATTGAGGTGTGTCGCTTTGACGCAGCTCTGCTCTACGCCCTGCACGACCGCTGGGATCTAGTGAGTCGGACGTTCCTTTTCCCGTGGGGGCACATGGTCCCTACATTGGAGGACGTAGCCAGGCTTACTGGCCTACGTGTGCACGGGTCACCGGTCAGCGGGACTACTTTTCCTGACTACCGGGGGATGGCTCGGGAGCTGCTCGGCCTACAGCTGCGGCGCCCCGAGAGGCAGTCGACCCTCCTTCCCCGGGCTGCTCTCCAGGACAGCCTGGGTCTACGACGAGCGGGAGTTGCGGTCGGGGAGCGACCAGAGGAGCACTTGGAGCGGCTCGTGGGGCTGGCGAGACCGAGGGTTGCTGCGGGACCGGGACCTGAGGCGGACAGAGTGCTGAGACGGTTCCTGATGCTGATGTTCGGGCGGCTTCTCTTCTCCACTCGGGCGGACGTGATGAGCTGTCGCTTCCTCCCTTTCCTCCAAGAGCTCGAGCACGTAGGTGACTATGCTTGGGGAGCGGCGGTCATCGCCTTCCTCTTTGACACTCTCAGTTCGACGGCGCGTCGGACGATGCTTGGGGGCTTCTCCCCCTTACTCCAGGTACTACTCTCTACTCTAGACTTAATTATAATTTAATCATGCAACCCTATATGCTTGCTATAATGCTGACACGACTTGTGATGCAGGTATGGGCCTACGTGCGCCTACGTGGGCTAGGCAGAGGCGAGGAGACCCGGCCTGGGCTCCTGCCGATTGCACGGAGGTGGACAGCACCTCGGGAAATGATGGCCTTGAGACGGCAGGTCCGGGAGCTGCAGGATGACCTGGACACTCTACCGTACACCTCGGTATGCTTCTAGACTCAGACTCTTTAATTACATGCTATTCCTTCATGATGATAATGATGCTGATGCAGTTTCCTATTCCTTGCAGGTACGGTGGACTCCTTACACGGAGGAGAGCCTGGAGGGCCAGCCGTGGGTGACCGAGGCCTTGGCCTTCTCTGGCCGGGACGTGTGGCTACACAGCATGAATGTGGTGGGTCCACTGTACTTCAGGTTGGTGATGAGGACCATCGGGGTCCATCAGCCGGCCGTAGGGTTCCCTGCGCCTGAGAAGGCGGGGGAACGGGTGACGAGGATGACCCGGGGACTCCGCGAGGCGTACGACTGGACAGTGAGGAACGCCGAGCAGGTCACTGACTGGGCTGCGCGAGGGCGAGTGGTGACCGCCCGGGCCGAGAGCGACAGCGCGTACTACACTGCGTACGCACGGCATTACCGGGACCAGGTGTTCCGAGGCGCCCACCGACCGGTACGACTTCTAAACTTAAACTTTGTCTATTATGCTTATGAATGATGCACTAACAAGGACTTTTAAATGTAGGTTGACCCTGCAGGACGAGTGGCAGAGTTGCAGGGACTCCTGCACTCCACCATCCGAGAGAGAGACGAGGCCCGGCAGGCCCTGGCCTTACTGGTGAGTTTTCTAAACCTTAGACTCTTTAAATTATGCAGTTCTATATGATTATGATTATGCCTATGACTGACCTGGAGTATTTGGATGCAGCGCGCCGAGGGTGCTCAGAGGGCGGGACCAGACGCTCCTTCTTCCTCTTCCGTCCAGACTCCAGCAGACCGAGCCGAGCGGGATGCGGACTTCACTCGGATGGTAGAGCGGGCCAAGGCGGCCGAGGTGGCACTCGTGGAGAGAGTACGCAACTCTAAACTTCCCCTTTGCTTATTTATGCTTATGAAATGTATGAAATGTGACCAACTGACAATGACGTGTGAATGCAGACGTCCGAGCTGTCCCGCCTACGGGCGGAGTCGGAGCAGAGCCGAGTAGCGGCTAGGGAGGAGGCAGCCCGTGTGCGGGAGGAGGTGGCACTGAGCCAGCCAGCGGGCACGGTGGAGATGGCACTCCTTCGGCATGAGCTAGAGCGACTCCGGGCGGATGCGGCGGAGTTGGTGCGAGTTCGAGCGGAGCGGGATCGTGCTCTGATTGAGAAGTCTGGGCTGAACGGAGAGTTGCGGGTTTTTAGAGAGATGAGCCGGCGATCGCGCAGCGGGACTCCGAGTGGCAGCCACGGCACCCACGGCTCTGTGAGGAGTTTTTTCACAGGTTCCTCCGGCCAGCGGAGGAACGAGGAGGATGAGCGGCGCCGACGACGTCAGCGTGACGAGGCGACCTCAGCGATGCCTCCTCCAAAGAGGCATGAGGGTGAGGGGGACAGCGACGGGGGCCAGGGAGAGGGAGCTGCTTGACTTGTTGTACTGGGCCCGTCTTTTGTACATGGTGTGACATGATAGTGATGTGCCTATTCTTCTTTTTTTTTTCTCGCTTGCTTTGTGGATGAATGTATGTATGCATGCATGAGTGGATGAAATGAGTTTGAGGAGTGTGCCTAGCCCGAGAGAGATGAGTGACGCACGCGCCGACTTGAGTGAGATGAGTGACGCACGCGCCGACTTGAGTGAGATGAGTGACGCTCACGCCGACCTGAGTGAGATGAGTGACGCACACGCCGACTGAGGCAGTAGGCTGATTGGGGGCAGAGTAAATGGGCGGTTCTCCCAAAGCCGTCCGTAGAGAAGAGCGGTTTGCCAAAGACCGCTTAAATTGAGTTGGAACGGTTCAATATGAACCATAAGAATATTTGAACGGCATATTTTGGGCCGCACAAGTCACTGGGCTCGGGCTTCCTTAGGGAGAAGAACGGTTGATGATGGGCCGTATATGATATGGACGGTCTATCGTAAGATCGTCCAAGCTAAGATCCTATTTGCTCCAAAGGGGACTCCCTGGAGAGTCCCCAGCCCGAGGGTAAGGCACTTTGCACTTATCACAACCCTATCTAAACCCGTCCTAGACTTATCTGGGCCTAATCCTAAGAGGTTTAGGCTCCCTAATGAACCCTATAAGTAGTAGGGAGGCCTGAACTCTCAACTCACACATCCTCCCTTTCCCGAGGCCTAAAACCTTTGATTCTCATCACCTCATCATGAAGAGGGCCTTTGATGGAAGTCCTGCGGAGGGTGCGTCGTCTGAAGGACCGCGGCCGGCTAGAAAGGAGCGAGGAGCGATTCAACGGCTAAGCTTGATTCCTCGACATCTCAGCGCCACCCCTATGAGAGAGGTGAGTTTGATCAGAATATGTTCAGATTTTCATCTCTCAACTTCCTCTTATATCTCCTTACACCCTTTGCCTTCTCCTTCTTCTCAGCTTCTCCCCGACCCGAGACGCTTTTCTAGTTTAAAGTGGGTGGCTCCCATGGTTCGTGTATTTCCCCTCGGGGTGACTTACCTCCTCAAATCCTGGCACCTACACTCCCTCTTAGTTCTAGGTCAGAACTACCCTAAGCTTTCTTTAGATTGGCACAGTATTTCTGCCCTGATGGAGATTTGGCACCCTCAGACCCATACTTTCTTCTTCCCATCTTTTGAGACCACTATCCTGTTAGAGGAGGTGGAGACGTATTTCGGGCTTCCTATGTCCAAGGTGGGGGAGGAAGACTTGATATGCCACACCGTTGCCCCTATAGATCCAAAACTCATCCTAGGGGGGTTCATACTTGATAGCGGGGATGTTCGTACCTTTGTAGGCCCTCGCCACATTCACCTCCTTCCTCTGAGTCAGTGGGTAGTGGAGCATTGCAAGAATAAGTGTGGGTGGGTTGAGGCCATAGCCAAAGCTACTTCCATCTGCCTATGCGGGGCCATCCTTTTCCCTTCAGCCGACCATGTCCTAGAGATCCCTTTACTCAGCACCATTAGCGGCCTTTGGCAGGGACTTTCCATCTCCCAGGCTGTCTTAGCTTATTTGTATGAGGGTCTTACTTCAGCAGCCTTAGGAGGTCCTCTCTTTGGTTCGATGATCCTATTGGAGTGCTGGATGGGAGTTAGGATGAAGTTCACCCCGAGGGAGGATATCACTTCAGTCAGCCGGATCTTTGGGAGCCATCCCCTTTACTTCATAGGAGGTGCCTTCAGGTTTTCTCCACAGGTTGAGTGCAGGACGGCTGAGCTGAAGACCAGGGACGAGTGGCGCCCGTACATCAACAGGCTTCCCTTGGACAGGTTTGTGATGCGCCCGGACTTCCTCCACGACACCACCATCATGCTACCGAGGAGAGCCAGCTTGGACTTGAGGCTCGTGAGCGACACTACCTTAGCGATGTACAGCCCACACAGATGCTACCTGAAGATTGGACTACCCCGGACGGTGCTACCCACGCTACCCCACCTTCCCATGCTACAGGTACGGAGGATCGGGACAGAGGAGGACGAGCAGGCGGTCAGGAGCGCGCTGATTATGTGGGAGGTGAGCAGGGTGCGTACCCTACCAGCAGCGGTTGAGGAGGCTCCAGAGATGCGACAGGCTTACCTTAGGGAGTTGAGAGAGATACGTCCTCGCGGGGATGCCCAGCGGCGGACTGAGTGATTTTCCTTTTATTTTTATGATGATATGGCATGAGACTTTGTATCCGGGCAGCTTGACATATGAAATGAATAAGATTTAATGAGTTTGAGTTTGAGCTTTGTGATGTGATGGTGATGTGATGTGATTGCATAGGCCAAAACGAGGATTGAATAGTCACGTGGTCTCGAGCCAACTGCCCTTCCAACCTGCCCCTGTACACATGCAAACATGAAACAGATTAAATCTATTTTAGGCTTAGCCCCCTGCCTATAGCAAGTTAGGGGATGACCCTTTCTTGTTTTTTTGGTCAAGGGGTTGAGCCTTATTAAATAGGCGAATACCAAAATGCGAGAAATGCATATGAATGTGCGTCTTTTTCTTTTTGGAATATTTGATTTTTGTTGGATTTTAAAAATACTCGATCTTTTTTTGGGTTTTGAAATATTCAATTTTTTTTGGGTTTTTTGGAATATTCGATTTTTTTGGGTTTTTGAAATATTCGATTTTTTTGGTTTTGAGATATTTGATTTTTTTGGGTTTTGAAATATTTGATTTTTTTGGGTTTTGAAATATTTGATGTTTTGGGTTTTGAAATATTTGATTTTTTTGGGTTTTGAAATATTTGATTTTTGGGGGTTTTGAAACATTTGATTTTTTTGGGTTTTGAAACCAGCTCGGGTCTCAATAGCAGGGACCTTCTCGTCTTGCTATGGACTTCCAAGGCTCAGCGCGTGCAGGAAGGGGGACCGCCCGTGATCGGAGTCAACTTTGCTCGACGGTGCTTCTGTTGAGGCCATACCCGGGGTGGGATTCATTCCTTGGGAAAGTAAAAAAGATCATGTAGGGAGGCTGACGATGGGTATCGGGGTTTTTAGGGCTTGAGTTCTTTCCCGGGACACTCCCCTTTTTAAAGAATATGGTCTGTTGCGCCGGGGCTTTGCGTCCGTCATCGAACCTTTATCCGCCTTAGGCACGCATACGGCCGGGCTCATAACGTCCCGCGGGGAAACTGTACTGCCACTCTTGCCATGCCTAGTTGTATGCTTTCGGGGGAATTTTTGGGAGCTTCGAGCTTTGCGCTTTCGACCTTATTTTTTGATTTTTGCCCTTTCCTTTCTTGTGTTTCCCCTTTTCTCTTTTTTTTTTCATGCTTTGCGGAGTCAGGTCTTAACGGACTGCCCCTATTTGAGACCTCTTTTCATTGGGGAGTGTAGGTCAGTTCTCTCCCCCTTATTCACCACTTGCCCCTATCCTCAGCCGAGAGAGAGGAAATACAAGGATTTTCATCCATCCTGAGCATTGCCAAAGGAGAAACGGTGTCGGGTAGCATGAGAGAATGCCGAATCACGGGGTCGTGTAGTGTGTGAGATGCTGGACCTAGGTCCTCCTTTCACAATTTGGTGGGGCATGCCCTGCCATCGAGCCGTTCACTGGTTTTTGATTTTTATGGATAAAAACGCTTTAAATACAGCCCATTCCACGGTGTTGATATGTTATTCCTCCTCGAGTTAAATAATATTGAAGTGATAAAAAAAAACAACAGGAGGAAAGATGAAACTGTTGACCGTGATCGCCACCCGGTGAAAGCGCCGGGACTCGGAAGCTACGGGAGAATGCGGGTCCGTTCCTCCACTCCTCCTGGCCGGCCAGAAGGTGCGGGCCTCGTGCTTTTGGTTGCTGACCTGAAAGCAAACGGTGAAACACACAGATAAACGGAGATTAGCTAAATGATGGTGTAGTAGGTGTACTAATTGAAGTAAAGCAAAGGAAGAACATGGCCCGGCGATACCTGGAGGTTTTGAAACCCCGTTTAGGGCGCCGGAAACAATAGGAAAGATAAGAAATGCCAACTAAATGATGTATGTGATGTGTGATGCAGTGAAGAAAAGGCGTGTGTGGTGAGCAAACAGAGAAGGAAACACAAAGACACGAAGCGTGAAGTTCCCTGCACCGGGGGCCTGCGAGGGATGTAGAAGGCCCCCACTCCCTGACGAACGGGCGTATGCTGTATGAGATTTGGCGATGGAATTCGACAGCACTTCGTGATGGTCCCCCCCCTCTTTTTTTCTGTCAGAACCCGTGAGCTATATATAGAGCTCACGGCTTCGAGCTTAATCAGGGGTTAAGGGGAATGACGGTCGGTCAAAGGCCGGTAAATGAGAGCATCGTGTCAATATTGCCAACGACATTCTCCTCTTAATCCGCCTGGAATCACGGGGGTCTAATCTGGGTGGCCTTAAAAATGACGGTCTTACTAAGGCCGCCAAACATGTATGACGGTCTGGGAGGGACCGTTCAATATACATGACGGTCCTAGAAAAACCGTTATACTTAAAGAGGAGTCAACGCCCGGACAAACAACTTTTCGTGAAGCACGTGGCTATGACCGACTGTCGGGCCTCTGAACCCTTTTCTTGTCGGCAAATAATGACGGCCCAGGGACGACCGCTATACAAAGCGTATCACGAGATACAAATAACCCGGGGCAGCGGAACACAACGGCCAAGTGGGGACCGTTATATTGAGAAACACGGTTCATAACAGACCGTTAAATCCAATGAGAGGGAGGGAGGCCTTCTTCGCTGGGAAGAGCCCAAAATACTGCCAGAGGAATAATCTTTCATGTGATTGACTGTTCGGGACATCAATAACTGAGACGCAGGAACTGATTCGATTCATCGGTAAAAAACGGGTGTCAACAGATGCCCCTCCTTAACGTCCGCCTTGCAAGGGAACGAGCGGAGGTGTAGTGGAGGCGTCATGGAACATGGAGTTGTAGCGGAGATGAAGCGGAGTGGACTGCAAAAGCGAGCGTTAAGGCAATACGACACCCGTTTCATACCAATAAGCCATAGAAATCTTCCGGCAACCTTCCAACCAATTTGCAAGGTACTGTGGGACTGAGTGTTAAACCTGAATCTGGAGGAACTAAGGTAAAAGAGCAAGGAGCGGCCTCGTCGGCGGACAAGCTGTGGTCCTAAATGAGGCGATATAGAAGCTGGCAATAGCGAAATTAAAAGGATTTTAAAACTCCAGACGAGGGAAACACTTAATTCATCAGAACCGAACAATTAGGTCTAAAGAAATACCTTCATATTTTGGAGTGGAATTATTCCTTCGGTGGGACATGGAACACAGAAAACAGTCAATCATACGCAAGATCATTTCTCAGGCAGACCGTAGGTCGTGAATGCTCAAAAGGTGCTTGTGATGCATGCTGGGCTAAAAGAAAGAAACATGTAAAATCGAATGCAAACAAAGGATAAAAATATAAAATACTCGAGAATATTATTGCAGAACTGAATGAGTCAGGGTCAGGACACTTCTTGCAACCACAGCGTGCAAGAGAGAACCGTCGTCCCCTGACTTCTTCCAATTTAGCGGCCTTTCCGAAGATTAGACACGCATACCTAGATCATCATGTGTTTTTGTTGACGGGGAACGTCAGATCCTAGAATGCGTGAAGAATCGACTGGTTCTCGAGATAGATGTTTATTACCATATAGTAATGCAATAAGAGTTTTGAGGGATTGAGGGCCATACCTGACTTACCTGTGCAGGCGTAACGGCGGGACATTGATGTTGTTTAGCTTTAACTGCAATCAAAACTCATTGGCACATGAATTTCACAATAATGATACATTCAACATTTAAACGGCTCATAGGGGACCGTTCTTAAGTTGGACGGCTCATGGTAAACCGCCATATGGATTATTAACGGTCATAGGAAGGCCGTTTAATGATAAGTAACCGCTTGCAGAATAACGGTCTTAAGGTAGCCGTTCTAATTGTATGGCGGTCTATCGCTAGACCGCCATTCTCAACGTCGGTTCAAAAATATAAACCTCTTCTCCTTCCCTCCTCCCACCGTAACGGCAGGAAGAGAGAAGAAGAAGAGGAAGGAGGAGCGACCCCCCCTTTCTCCCACACTCTCATTCTCTCTCTCTTTTCTCTCGTGCTCTCCCTCTCTCACAATGGCCTCTCTCCTCTTCCTTTCCATCACCCTCTTCCTCACTCTCTCGGGATTTCTCTCCCTCGCGATGGCGGTGGATGGCGACGGCGACGAGCGGCGGCGGTCGGAGGCGGTTGCTCCGGGGGAAGAAGCCGGGACGATGGACTTCTCGGCGGATGATCTCGCCCTCGCGCTCGTGGAGGAGAGCGAGAGTGGTTCCGACGGCGAGCGTGGAGCCGACGAGCCGGAAGGCGACGAGCCGGCGGCGGAGGCGCCGCGCCCGGCGAGAAGGCGTCGTGACTCGGAGGTAGGTCCTTTTTCATTGTATAGCACGGGGGAATGGGGGTTAAGGGCTTCCACAGCGGCGGGGGATGGCGCTTCGCCATCGTTGGAGGAGATTACGCAATGACGGTCCTCAAAGGACCGCAAAATATACCCAACACGGCCCAGTAGGGGCCGTTAAACATATCTGACCTTTGGGTTCTCCTCAGAACAAAACGGTCCTCAACGGACCGTTAAACAGAACAGCGGCCCAGGAGTGGCCGTTGACCATAACGTAGCAACCCTCGGCATTCAGAACAATGCGGTCCCCATTGGACCGTTCAAAATAGCACCGCGTCCCTTGGAGGGCCGTTGAATGATTCATCAGAACAACGGTTCATGGACAACCGTTGTGAATGGAATAGCGGCCCAGGAATGGCCGTGTTATTCAAAACATCATAAAATAGGACGGTCCATGGAGGGCCGTCATAGGCAACAAAACGGCCAGGGGAAGGCCGTTGAACAACTAAAAATGAGGAACACCCCTTTCTTTTGTTATTAAGAAATATGAAACTAACGAGATGAATGAATGAATGCAGGGAAAGCGTCGGACCCGTATCTCCTGGCTGCAGGTTCGGTCAGTGTATCTTGCACTGCCGGACTTTCAGCGAGAGAGGCTTGCTGCCATGGGGTTCGCCCCATTCCTCAGTATTGAGGTGTGTCGCTTTGACACACCTCTTCTCTATGCCTTGCACGACCGCTGGGATCCGGCGAGTCGCACGTTCCTCTTCCCGTGGGGTCACATGGTCCCTACGCTAGAGGACGTGGCCAGGCTCACTGGTTTGCAGGTGCACGGTCTGCCGGTGACTGGGATCTCCTTTCCTGATTACCGCGGCATGGCCGAGAGGACGTTGGGGCTCGCGCTCCAGACGACACGTCGGCAGACCACGCTTCTTCCGCGGGCAGCTCTCCAGGACAGCCTGGGGTTGCGACGGACGGGACTTGCGGTGGGCGAGCGTCCAGAGGAGCACTTGGACCGGCTGGTGACGCGCGTGCGGCCTCGAGTAGCAGCAGGACCGGGTGCAGAGGCGGACACGGTTCTTCGGCGGTTCCTGATGTTCTTGTTCGGGCGACTCCTCTTCTCTACGCGTGCGGACGTCATCCACTGCCGACTTCTTCCGTTCCTCGAGGACCTAGAGCACGTGGGAGACTACGCGTGGGGTGCCGGTGTGCTCGCCTTCCTTTTTGAGAGCCTCAGCTCGACGTCCCGACGGACGATGTTGGGGGGCTTCTCTCCCCTTCTCCAGGTACGACTCTGACTCAGAACTCATGCAATTTCCTAGGACCTGTACTCTAGATGCTGACGACTTGTGCGTGATGCAGGCATGGGCTTACGTGCGGCTGCCTATGCTGCGCAGGGGACTAGAGATCCGCCCTGGACTCTTCCCTCTTCTACGACGGTGGGCGCCAGCTCGTGGGTCGGGGACCCTGACACGGCAGGTGCGCGACCTGCAGGATGACATTGACACGCTTCCGTACTCCTCAGTACGACTTCTAAACCTTTAGCCTTTATTTGGAAAATGCATGTTTTATATGATGTTGATGTGATTGCTGATGTATGCAGGTGCAGTGGACTCCTTATGCACACGAGGACGTGACAGAGCAGCCGTGGGTGGTGAGAGCTCTCACCTTCTCCGGGCGTGATGTGTGGTTACACTGTATGAATGTAGTGGAGCCCCTTTACTCCCGGCTGGTGATGAGGACGACCGGCGTCTCTCAGCCCGTGGTAGACTTCCCGGCGCAGGAGAGCGCGAGGGAGAGGGTGACGCGGAGCACCCGAGGGCTGACTCAGCAGTGCGATTGGGCGGCGCGGAACGCCGAGCAGGTTGCCGACTGGCAGGCAGGTGGGCGTGTGGTGACCGCTTGTGCTGACAGTGATGCGGCGTACGTGACTGCGTACGTCAGGCATTATGGAGACCGCGTGTTCCGAGGATCACGCCGACCGGTACAATTCTAAACTCAGACTTAATCTACATGCTTTATGATTTCTATATGCTGTACTGACTTCCTTTCGACATGCAGATCGACCCTGAGGGACGCTTAGCGGAGCTGCAGGGGCTCCTTCATGCCACCATCCAGGAGAGGGATGAGGCTCGCCGAGCCCTCGAGTTACTGGTATGTTCCTAAACTCTGGACCCTTACATTTCTATATGATGTTTATGCATGTGACTGTCCTGGGATATTTGGGTGCAGCGAGCTGAGGCTGCTCAGAGGCGTGGAGCAGAGGCTCCTTCTTCTTCTTCTGTTGAGACACCGGCCGACCAAGCAGCCCGGGATGCCGAGTTCCAGCGGATGGTGGAGCGGGCCGAGGCAGCGGAGAGCGAGCTTGCCGTGCGGGTACACTTCTGACGCTTCCCTTTGTTTATTTGTGCATGATATGAATGGAATGTGCTAATGCTTGATGCATGCAGGTGGACGACGTGAGGGTTGCTATGGAGGAGGCTACCCGTGCCAGAGAGGAGGTGGCCCACCTACGGGCTGAGTTGGCGCAGGTTGAGGCTCGGGCCCAGGAGGCGACTGTGAGCGCCCAGAGGTCGGTGTCTCGAGCCAGGGCGGAGTTAGCCGAGGCTCAGGAGGAGGTGAGGCGGCTCCAGTCGGTAGAGGCTGCCGAGTTCCGGGAGCGGGTGAGAGGACTTCATCCTGTGCTGACTGCCGAGCTGGAGCAGTTACAGGCAGGGCTGGAGCGAGAGCGAGCAGCGTCTCAGGAGCGAGAGGTGCTGCGGCTCGTGGCTGAGAGGGAGGCGGGCCATTTGCGTGAGCAGCTTGCGCGAGCTCAGGCGGCCGACGCTCTTGAGACAGGACTTCTCCGGGCGGAGGTGGAGCGCTACCGAGCGGAGGTGGAGCGCTATCGAGAGGAGGTGGAGCGCCACCGAGCGACGATAGCGGAGCTGGAGCCTTTCAGGACCGAGGCTCTTGTGCTGCGGGGCCAGGTTCAGGGTATGACGATGAGCCGTTCGAGGAGCCGATCGGTCGTACCGAGTGGCAGCCAGGCTACTCACACCTCGGTGAGACGTTACCTGGCGAGTTCCTCTCAGCGGGAGAGGAACGAGAGTGATGAGCGACGACGACGTCGCGATGATGCTGAGACTTCTTCGATGGCCCCGCCAGCGAAGAGACAGGAGGGAGGTGGAGACAGTGACAGGCCAGAGGGTGAGGCCTGATTTTGTACTTTTTCCTCTTTTTTTTCCCCTTTTTTTTATGAGATTTTTATGTTTTTGGGATGATGATATGTATATATGATGCACCCCCTTTTTTTAGTTTTTGTATGGATGTATGAATGTATGCAAATGGATGAGTGTATGTATGAATGACAATGGGTGAGGGAGGCGATGACAGACTTGGGTGAGCTGCGTGAGAGGTAGCGAGGTATGCCGACTCAGGGTGAGCGACGCGAGCGGGGGTGAGGCACGCCGACTCAGGGAGAGTGACGCGAGCGGAGGTGAGGCACGCCGACTCAGGGCGAGTGACGCGAGCGGAGGTGAGGCACGCCGACTCGAGTTGAGCGACGCGAGCGGAGGTGAGGCACGTCGACTCGAGGTGAGGCACGCCGACTCGAGTTGAGTGACGCGAGCGGAGGTGAGGCACGCTGACTCGTGTTGAGCGACGCGAGCGGAGGTGAGGCACGCCGACTCGAGGTGAGTGACGCGAGCGGAGGTGAGGTACGCCGACTCGGGGTGAGTGACGCGAGCGGAGGTGAGGCACGCCGACTCTAGGTGAGTGACGCGAGCGGAGGTGAGGCACGCCGACTCGAGGTGAGTGACGCGAGCGGAGGTGAGGCACGCCGACTCGAGGTGAGTGACGCGAGCGGAGGTGAGGCACGCCGACTCTAGGTGAGTGACGCGAGCGGAGGTGAGGCACGCCGACTCGAGGTGAGTGACGCGAGCGGAGGTGAGGCACGCCGACTCGAGGTGAGTGACGCGAGCGGAGGTGAGGCACGCCCATGAGTTTAGAGAACAACGGCCAGGAAAAAACCGTTTTGGAAAGAATGACGGCCAAGACAGGGCCGTGGGTTGCTTAAGAAAAACGGCGATGCCATAGCCGTTATGTAACATAACGGTCAAGGGAAAGCCGCTATTTGGCGCTGGCCGACTGAAGAACGACGGTCATGGTAGACCGCGGACATGAGAATAGCGGTCTCCGTTGGGCCGTGCTTAGATGAATGACGGTCTATCGTACGACCGCCAATCAGCACGATCTTAGAAGCCAAATTGAATTCCCTTAAGCCCATTCAATCCTGGTGTGCTCTCGTGCATCATGCGTTCCAGTGGAGCGAAACACGGGATGAGACCTCCTATAAGTAAGGGGTGCTCTGCCTTCAGGCTGAACCCAACCTCTTCTTCTCCTTCTTAAGTTTCTTCCCTCTAAATCACCACCAAATCATCATGAAGAGGAGTTTTGGTGAGCATTCTTTGGGTGAGGGAGACCATTCAGGCCCTAAGGCTGCGAGGAAGGAGCGAGAGGAGATTGCGCATTTGGGTTCTATTCCTCGACATCTCAGTTCAAATCCTTCTAGAGAGGTATGTTTAAATCACTTCAAACTTGGTTCATTTGATTCTGTTCGTCTAATATCTCTTTCTTTCTGCATTACTTTCCTCGTTTTCTCCTTTTTAGCTCCTTCCTGGCTCTCGCCGATACTCTTCTCTTAAGTGGGTGGCTCCCATGGTTCGTGCCTTGCCCCTAGGGGTAACCCACATCCTTAATTCTTGGCACTTACAATCCTTGCTGTTCTTAGGTCGTAACTTCCAAAAGATTTCCTTTGACTGGCACAGCATTTCAGCCCTTATAGAAATGTGGCACCCACAGACCCACACTTTTATCTTTCCATCCTTTGAGGCCACCGTCCTTTTAGAGGAAGTAGAGGCTTATCTGTCTCTCCCCAAGTCTAGGGTTGGGGAGGAGGATCTAGTGTGTCACACAGTTGCCCCTATAGATCCAGTTGCCATCTTTAGCGAATTCATAGAAGACCCGAGTGAGATCAAGACCTTTGTGGGAGCCCGTCATATTCACCTTCTTCCTCTCAGCCAGTGGGTGGTGGCACATTGTAAGAACAAATGCGGGTGGCATGAGGCTATTGCCAAGGCTGCATCCATTTGCTTGTGTGGTGCTATCCTCTTTCCGTCAGCCGACCACGTGCTAGATCTTCCCATCCTTAGCACCATCAGTGGTTTATGGAGAGGGCTTTCTATTTCCCAGGCTATCTTAGCCTATTTTTATGAAGGGCTTAGCTCTGCTGCCCTGAGTGGTCCACTGTTTGGTTCTATGATTCTCTTAGAGTGTTGGGTGGGCGTGAGACTGAAGTTTATCCCTAGGGCAAGCATAGAGACTGAGAGTAGGATCTTCGGGAGCCATCCACTTTCCTTTATCGGTGGCGGGTTTGGTTTCTCTTCGCAGGTGGAGTGCCGTACGGGGGATATGCGGACCAGAGAAGAATGGCGCAGGTACCTGAGTCGGCTACCCGTGGAGAGGTTCGTGATGCGGCCTAACTTCTTGGTGACTACGGAGGTCAGACTGCCCAGAGGACAGGGTCTGGATTTGAGGCTAGTGAGTGATACCGTACTGGCCGTGTATTATCCACACAGGTGCCATTTGCAGGTCGGTGTACCGCGGACCTTGCTTCCTCCGTTGTCACACTTCCCTTCTCTTCAGGCTAGACAGATTGGCACTGAGCACGATGAGCAGAGTGTGAGGAGTGCACTAGCGATGTGGGGAATCAGCAAGGTGCGTGCCTTGCCAGCAGAGGTGGAAGAGGCGACCGAGACTCGCCAGGCGTATATCAGAAAACTGAGAGAGATGTGCCCCTGCGGGAATGCCCAGCGGAGGATTGAGTGATTGTACTTTCCCTTCCTTTTTATGATGCTTGATAAGTGAGAGTGCCTTGTTTGAGAGCGAGAATTGTTTGTATCAGGAATAAAAGTTGGAGTGACTGATTTTGCCCCTTGCAGTTGTTCTGTTGTTACTTCGTCTTCTTGCTCCATCGTCCTGCACACTATTAGCAATGAAACAGGTTAAATCTGTTTTAGGCTTAGCCCCTTGCCTTGTGACAAGTGCGGAGGTAACCAGTGCTCGATTTTTGGTCAAGGGGCAAGCCTTATTAAATAAGCGAAGGAAAAGAGAAATGATAACAATGCAATGCATGCATGCCATGAATGCAAGTCATGAATATTTTTGGATTTTTTTTTTTTAATGTTTGGATTTTGAAATATCCAATGTTTTTTTGGGTTTTTTTTTTTTTAAAGATATTTGTTGTTTTTTGGATTTTGAAATATTTGTTGTTTTTGGATTTTGAAATATTTGATTTTTTTTTTTTTGAAATATTTGATTTTTTTTTTGTTTGAAATATTTGTTGTTTTTGGATTTTGAAATATTTGATTTTTTTTTTTTGAAATATTTGATTTTTTTTTTTTGATTTTTGTTTTGTTTTTTTTTTGTTTTGTTTTTTTTTTTTTTTTTTGAAAAAACGATGCTTCCGTAACAAGACATGCCTCCCTCGTAACCTGAGGATTCCTCCTGAGATTGGCGTGTGATTGAAGGGACCCTCCTGGTCCGAACTTATATTTGCCTGACGGTGTTCTGCCAGGGCCACCCCCAGGGTACTCAGCTTTGTCCTGAAAAGAAAAAAAGAATACGGAGACAAGCTTACACCCGTCATGTGAGGTTTTAAGACTTGAATTCTTTCCTGGGTACCCCTAAAGCTTCGGTCTGTTGCGCCGGGGTTTTGTGTTCGTCATCGAACCTTAAGCTACCACAGTTGTTCCAAATATTTTCATTTATTCATTTTCCTTTTTGTTCTTTTCCTCTCTTTTTTCTTTCTTTTTCTTGTGGCTTCAGGTCATAACGAACTGCCCCTATTTGAGACTTATCTCGTATTAGGGTACCCAGGTCAGGCATCGCCTCCTTATTTACTCCTCATTCTTGGGTTCAGCCGAAGCAAGAAACGTACAGGGACTACAACTTTCCTCCAGAGTGTGGCCCCGGGAAACGGTGTTTGGCGGAACTGGGGACAGGACCAAAGGGTCGTGTTTGTGTGTTCAGCTTCTCTCAGTGATTCTTATGAACAGGGGAGGCTTGCATTGCTAGGGAAGCACGTGGTTAGATTCTTTTTTAGGGATAGAAGCGTTTGAGATATAACCCGTTCCACGGATTTGCCAGTTCTTCTCCTTCTGAGTTTGTCAACCGATAGGCATTACCTGGATAGACTTCCTTGATGACGAACGGCCCTTCCCAGTTTGGCTGCAACTTAGCCCTTGGACCACCTGTTCGGATGAATTTCCTTTTCAAAACCATATTACCTATTTCAAACTTTCTTTCGATTACCTTCTTTTGAAAATGACGTGAGACCCGCTTTTGATAAACAGAAGCGTGATTGGCCGCATTTAACCTCTTCTCATCTAATAGTTCCAGCTGCGCTAGTAACGCCTCTCGACGCTCGTCGAGATTAAGTTCCTTATCTAGCTGCACTCTTAGGGAAGGGATGAGAATCTCATACGGGAGTACCGCCTCCATCCCATAGGTGAGGGCGAAGGGAGTCTGCCCTGTAGGAGTTCGGACAGAGGTGCGATAAGCCCATAGAGCGTCTATCAATTTATCAGCCCAATCAGCGTGCCGGTGGGATTCACACGTTTTCTTGATGATTTTAAGAAGGGTTTTATTGGTGGCTTCGGCTTGACCGTTGCCTTGTGGATAATATGGTGATGAATGATGCAATGCAATACCAAATTTCTTACAGAGGTCCTGGAGTTCTTGAGACACAAATTGTGGCCCATTGTCGGTGACAATGTCGCTTGGTACCCCGAACCGCGAGATGATGTTCTTTGTGATGAAGCGGCAAACTGTGGTAGCTTTGATCTCTGCATAGGCTTCAGCTTCCGCCCACTTCGTGAAATACTCTGTAGCGGTGAGGATGAAGGATTTCTGTTTTACTTGGGCGTTAGGGTCACCTAACGGACCGACAATATCAAAGGCCCACATGGAGAAAGGCCATGGGGCGGATAGTGGGCGAAGAGATGAAGCAGGGGCGTGGATTCTGTCAGCATGGAGCTGGCACTGAAGGCACCTACGGACGTAGGTAGAGCAATCTTCCTCTAGGGTTGGCCAGTAGTAGCCCTGTCTAAGGATCTTCTTAGCCAATGCCTGTCCATTCACGTGACCTCCACATTCACCGGAGTGAGCAGCTTCCACTACTTTCCAAGCTTCATCGTCATCTAAACACCGCATCAGAACTCCATTGAGAGCGCGCCTGTACAATTCTCCTGCAACGATTGTATACCTCGAGGCGACTCTTCTGATGGCTTTTCTTTGTGTCGCATTGGCTTCCTCCGGGAGAGAACCATCCCGACAATATTGCTCAATCTCATGGAACCATGGCAACTCATCTTCGTCCAAGATTTCTTCCAATTCTGCCAAGGATACTTCCTTAACCTCTTCTTTAGCCGCTTTCTCTTCCATAATCTTCCTAAGGTTAGCAAACCAAGGATCTTGCAGAGAGGGAGCGTCCATCCGTTGGACCACAATGGTCTCAGTGGAATGACTAAGGGAGAAGGATAAAGAGGAAGCGAGAGATGCTAATGAATCAGCAAGAATATTTTGAGATCGGGGAACATGAACGTAGATGAGTTTGCTAAATTGTCTAGCCAAGAGTGTGACCAAATCTTGATATGGCTTTAGTTTGGGGTCACGGGTGCGATAAGTTGACAGAACTTGACGCAGCACCAATTGAGAATCTCCCATGATGTTGAGGTATCGTGCGCCTAAGAGATAGGCGTGCTTTAGTCCAGCTAGGAGAGCCTCATACTCGGCTATGTTGTTGGTGGCAGAGAAAGAGAGCTGGTAGGCAAAAGGGACGGTGATACCTTCGGGAGTAAGGAGGACAGCGCCGATGCCACGGCCCTGGGAATTGAGCGCACCATCGAAATGTAGAGACCAAAAGGGAGGCGGATGAGAGATAACTGCAAGGTGTTCATCAGGGAATTCGTCCTGGATTGAATCAGTGTAGGGGATAGGAGAATGAGCAAGATGCTCAGCAATAGCATACCCCTTGATGGCCTTCTGGACGACGAAGGTGATATCAAATTGAGAGAGAAAGCTCTGCCAGCGAGCTAATCGACTAGAGAGGACAGGTTTCTCGAGGAGGTAGCGGATTGGGTTCATTCTAGAGATCAACCTTACCTCATGGGCTAGGAAATAGTGTTTTAACTTCTGAACTACCCATACCAATGCTGCACTAGTCTTCTCCATGGCAGTGTACCGGGATTCGGCAGAATTGAACAATCGGGAGAGATAATATGCTGCCCTCTCTCTCCCTTCATCATCCACTTGTGCCAGGACAGCACCTAGGGAATCCTCAGCGACAGAAATGTATAGGATCAAAGGCTTTCCGGGGACAGGAGGTTGCAAGACAGGAGGGTTGGACAGATAGACCTTAAGCTCCTCATAGGCCTTCTGACATTGTTCGTTCCATTTAAACTCGGCCCCCGCCTTTAATAAGTCGTAGAATGGGCGGCATCTTTGAGAGTGTTGAGATATGAATCTTCTAACGAACTGCAAACGCCCAATCAGACCACGAAGCTCCTTAAGATTCTTAGGCGGTGGCATTTCCATTACGGCCTTTGCCTTATTAGGATCAATCTGAATCCCTCGTTTGCTAACCATGAACCCAAGTAATTTCCCGGATGCGACTCCAAAGACACATTTCTTAGGATTCATCTTCAATTGGTATTCCCTAGCCCTTTGCAACACTTTGGCTAAAATGGCGGGGTGTTCTTCTTTTGTCCTCGACTTCACCAGAATATCATCCACATAGGCCTCCATGTAGACGTGCATCATGTCGTGGAAGATGGCCACCATTGCCCGTTGATAGGTAGCACCTGCGTTCTTCAATCCAAATGGCATGACGACATAGCAGTAGGTGCCCCAAGGCGTGGTGAAGGAGGTTTTCTCTTGATCTTCTAGAGCAAGACGGATTTGGTTGTATCCTGAATACCCGTCCATGAACGAGAGAGCCTCAAACCCAGCGGTATTATCTACCAAAACATCGATGTGAGGAAGCGGGAAATCG
Source organism: Amorphophallus konjac (assembly GCA_022559845.1). Classification (NCBI taxonomy): domain Eukaryota; kingdom Viridiplantae; phylum Streptophyta; class Magnoliopsida; order Alismatales; family Araceae; genus Amorphophallus; species Amorphophallus konjac. The sequence goes on along the minus strand of JAHNEJ010000169.1, from coordinate 26,377 downwards.
TCTTTCGGACATGCTTTGTTTAAGTCCCTGAAATCAATACAAATTCTGACTTTGCCATCTTTTTTATTACCGGGACTATATTGGCCACCCACTGTGGATAAAGCACAACCCTGATGAATCTGGCCTTATGTAATTTGTCCACCTCTTCTTTCATTCTCAAGGCCATATGTGGGTGGAATCTTCTGAGCTTTTGTTTAACAGGAATCGCCCCTGGCCTTAAGATTAACCTGTGTTCCACTAAAGCGGGGTCGAGACCCGGCATGTCCTCGTAGGACCAGGCAAAAGAATCGCTGTACTCTCTCAAAACCTTGATGAGCTCCTCTTCTACCTTAGGAGGGAGATCAGCTGCAATAGATATGGGCCTGGGATCCTCTTCGGTCCCTAAATTGATTTCTTTAGTGGGTTCATCCACTGCTGACGAGGGTTCGTCGAATCTTCTCAATCCTTGTGCGTATAGGTCAGCAATGTCCTCCACATCACTTTCCTCATCATCCGCTGGGTCTTTCTCGTCTACAATTTCATACACTCCTAGTCCGTCATTGCTCCACACCCGGCCTTCTGAATCCTCATCCTCTTTCAAGGAGACGGTGGTGGCTATGAATTCTGGGCATCTGAGGAGGGCCTGGCATCTCAAGGCCAGATCCTGTAGGAACCTATCGGGAATGGAACGGGAGTGACATGCCAGTGGTGGCGTTGCAGAGGTGGATGGGCTATCTAAGGGGGAACATGCTTCTACCCTGACTGACTCGACTAACCTAGGAGACCCAACTACCTGTACATCTACCCTAGGAGACAGAAAATCTAGTGGAGAAGGAGCAGGGGTTTGGTGCCCCTGGGGAGTGGATGAGCAGAAGACAGCATAGTCTTCGACTGAAATGTAAGTTTGAAAGTTGACGTTTTTTTTTGGGTATCTTCTACTACCAGAAGAGAGCAAGAAGAATCAGAAGGTGGAGGCAGAGGAAGGAGTTTTTTTGTGAAGAATTGAGGAAAGAGAGAGAGGAAGGTATCGGGGGAGAACCACATCCCGCGAACTCGGGGGTTAGGAGAAGGTGGTGAAGATAGATCGAGTAGATCAACGGGCGGACAGTGCCCGCAATTGGAGGGAATGAATAGAATTTTTGACGGTCTCCCTGTGAAACACGGTTTGACCAGTATTGGAGGGGATCGAATCACAAAGTTTGGGTAAACTGTTGAGGCCAAATGAGCAGGAGGAATAAAGAAGGAAATGTCGGAGCTTCCTGCCTCTTGTATCTTCTGTGGCCTTATCAGAGCATGCCTAACCATGGGCATCTCTGTCTCCTTCATTTGAGTGGCTGGATCAGTAAACAGACTTGACATTTCAGCAAAATAATCTTCAAGATCCCCTACCAACCCCTGCAGAGGCGGCGGTGGGTCAGCAACAATATTAACAATGGGAGCATCTTTCTTTTCTTCCTTGGGTTGTGGCTTATTTGCGGTGCCGGGCTGTAGTGGACCCTTTACAAAGTGTTGCCGGTAGTCCCAGGTTAGTGGCCCAGAATCTGCCTGAATGGTAGTGTTATGATAGCCTAAGCCCTGACGACCCATCTTCTTGCTTTCAGAGATGGGTTTGGTCTTTCCCTGTAACCGCGCGCCGAGACCAAGGCCTGGCTGATAGCCTAGCTTCATGATCATGTCCCAGCCTTTAGAATTTTTGGGTTTAGGCTTAGCTCCGGCATTCTTGCGTGTTGTAATGGGTTTGCCTGCCGCATAAGCCCATGGGTAATTTATGTCCATAACTGACAATACTGGCCTATTGCTCGGCCATAGAGTGGGGAGAACCTGGTCAGTGATGGCGTCCACTGCCTGGACGGTGGAAACACTCTTAACTTTGACCACCCGCCCCTGGAAGGAGAATTTCAGGCACTGATGGGCGGTGGAAGGTACCGCTTGCAGAGCATTTATCCATGGACGACCCAGAATAGCCTTGAACATCGGATCTATGTCTAGGACGTAGAATTCCACCTCTATTTGTAACGGCCCTAGCTCAGCCTGTAATGTGATGACCCCGTGACATGCCCTTCTGGAATTGTCATAGGCGGCAATGGTTGTCGGTGTCGGCTTCAGCATACTTTCAGAAATGTTGCAGGCACGCAAAGTACTTAATGGACAAACATTTATTGAAGCCCCAGTGTCCACTAGCACTGAGTCTACCACTACCTGGTTCAAGGTGATGGTGACGCATAGCGGCATTTGGCGTGCTTCAGGGGGCGCGAGTTCGGCCTCAGAGAATGTGATAGCGGGCCCTTTGGTAACAGTAGCCAACACTGACGGCAAGCTGTCTACCGCCACATCTTCGTTCACTGTGACCCTTTGCAGAAACGTCCTTAATGCCTCTTGGTGTAGAGGTGAACGTCTGATCAACTCCAAGACAGAGATCTTTGCCGGCATGCGGTCAAGATGTTGCAACAGGTCGTATGTGGAACCGGGCGCGGGGTCAACTTCATTGTCTTGTGCTGCTGATGCTGAGATGGAGGGTATTTGGGGAGGTGCACTGGTAGAGGGGTAAGTCCTTTGAAATAACCGCCCGCTCCTGAGGGCAAGGTTTTGTGCTGGCATGGCTGTAGGTGGGCTCCCGCTTGACCCAGTGGGGTGAATGAGAATGGAAGGGATGGCAGTCTTGGTGATGGAGGATATGATAGGCATAGTAAGCGAAGGTTGTGGTGAAGGTAAAATGGGCGATGGGTGAGGTAAAGGGGCGGTTAGTGGACTGCAGTGATTGGTGGACAAGATAGTGGAGGGTATAGTAGGTGGGGAAGTATAATGTTGTGGGGGGATAGGCGAGAGAATATGGCTTCTCGGAGTGGTAAGTATGGTGGAAGGATGGATGACGGGGGAAGTTGTGGAAGGCATGGAAGGCCGAAGGATGGAAAAGACGGCGGGTGAGGTAGAGTGCGTAGGGATGTGGCGTAAGGTTAACAGGTGTGCGGGATCGTCAATGGTCCACCCTGCGTCAGGAGCCGGGTGGCGTAACATGTTGACTTGGGCCGGTGCCGGCGGCTGCTGTTGTTGTTGAGGAGCGGGTGCATGTACTGGCATGGGATTTTGGTGGATCCCTAAGTTTGGCTGCTGCTGCTGTTGCTGTGGCTGCTGTGGCTGGAATTGCTGAGGTTGTTGCTGAAACTGCTGTTGCTGTGGTGCTGCCTGTTGCGGCCTTGCTGGCCCTCTTCTCAGATCTTCAATCAGCTTCCTCATCTGAGCCCAATCGATCCTGTGACCTTCGTGCAGGTCGTATACCAGGTCCCTAAAATGATAACACCTCTCAATGGTGTGCCCCGGCTGCCGGTGATATACACAATATCGGGACAGATCGGCGGCCGGATTCATGTTCGGGCGCTCAGGTGGCAATTGTAAATCGCCAGTATGCATCAGCGCTGCAAAGACATTAGTGAGCGTCTCTGGGAGAGGAGGATAGTTGGCTCTTTTAGCAACCGGACGAGCAGGTGCGTAGGTAGCAGGCGGGGGAGTGTTATGGTATTGCAGTGGTTGCTGGGGCTGTTGTGGTGGTGGCGGAGATTGTTGTTGAGGGTGTTGCTGCGTGGGAAAGGAAGGGCGAGGTGATGCGGAGAAATGGGGGTTGCTTTGCTGGGGGAAGTGGGAGGTGGCAGTCTGGCTAACTACCTGCACCTGCTCGTTTGTTTGGACTCCCTCGGTAACAGGGCCCTGTGGTTTTCTGGAACTCTTGGGCTTCTGGGCTTCGAAGAGAGAATGAATGGGGGAGTCCTTAAACTGGGTCTGGATAAACCGGGCCCGACTGTACAGTTGATGCATACTGGTGATGTCATTCATCATTAGGACATTCCGGAAGAGAGGGGTTGCATTAGAAATGAGCAGTTTGATCTTTTCTTCTTCCGGAATCTGCCCGGGCACACGGGAGGCTATCTGCCTCCACCTATCAGCATAGGTAGCGAAGTCTTCATCAGCTTTCATCTTCTCGGCCACTAAGTCCGTGAATGAGTATTCGGGTCCGACCCGATCTTGGAATCTTTGCACGAATTTCTCCTTGATCGTCTTGAAGCTCCCAACCTCCTCCAATGGCAGAGCGTAAAACCATTCGAGTGCCACCCCGTCCAGGGATCGCCGGAATAGATATGCAAGGAGGTGATCGTCATGCTGGTATGGTCCTGACTCGTACAGGAATTCCTTGACGTGGATGAACGGGTTGCCGTTCCCATTGTACTTTCGGTATGTCGGGAGCTCTGACTGAGAAGGGAATCGGATGTCCCGGAAATTAGGAGTGAGAGCATCTGCGAAGGATGGTGGGCCAACCCTCTTATTGAGGAGATCGATCTGCTGTTGGAGAACTGCCAAGCGATCGTCACTTCCTTGTTGAGGTAGAGGGACTTGAGGTGGAACTGAAGGGTAGTGAGAGGCAGCTGGATGGACAGTAGAAGCCGAGGGATAATGGGAGACAGCCGGATGGATAGTGGGGGCCATGAGCCCGTAAGATGGATGTTGAGTCCAAAAAGGACCCACATCAGCGTAAGCGAGTTGAGCTATTCCGGGCTGTAGTCGAGTAGAATCCACTTGGGCCAGAGGGGCCGGTGGTGCTGATGAGACGGCCGCGTGGGCACTAGCACGAGGAGATAAGGGAATTTGACTCTTCCCTTTGTCTGCAGGAGGGTGGGCTGAGGTAGAAGCCTGGCCAGATTGATATATTGGAAACTGGAGGACCTGTGGGCGAAGAGGGGTATGGTCCACTGGGGCAACAGACGGTGCTCCGGACCTCTCAGCAGGATGGGTGGAAGAGACAGGAAGGGTTACAGCGGGCGGGACCTCTGCCCCGAGGGCTTGCTTGAATATCTGGAGTTGATCCTGGTCAAGTTGGGACATGAGTTGGAGTAGTTGGCTCGCCGACGGGGAGCCAAACTGAGGGAGCGTGGGTGGCGCAACCTCAGCGATGGAGGAAGGGGGAACAAAGACGAACCCCTCCCCATTCAGGGAGGAGGCAACCCCGGAGACGTCCTCGAGGAGCCCCTGAGGAAGAGAATCCTTGCGGGCGGGGATGGACCCGAAAGAAGACATGCTGGATGATGATGAGTTGAATAAAGGGTTGCAATAGAGGGAGAGTAGAGAATCGCCCCTAGGAGATGATCCCGAGGGAGGGGAGCAATGCTGCATGCAATGGGATGCACAGACTAGAGAGACTTAAGACCAAAGTACACAAGTAGAAGCAAAGCAACCACACAATGAAAGGTGGAGACGAGAAGGGAGTCAACCAAGTATGCACACACTTTGAATGATGCCGCAGATTTTCAGAATTCTTTTCTCTGAGGCTTAGTGTTTTGATTAAGACGTAGAGTTCACTCGGACACTTGGGAGCCTAATAACGGCATGATGGGGGAACTGGCTGACTTTAAGGGGAAGCACTCTCCACGTATGCAGAACCTAGACACGGTGTGGCGATGGTACAACCGGCCCGGCGTCCGTGTGGGAATCCACGGCTCACGGGGGCTTACGGAGGTCCTCGACAAGATTCCCTAGTCGGCTCCAAGGAATATGGAGACGAGAGGAAATCCTACTTCGGTAGGAAATGCAACTACAGTATGAAGTGAATGATCCTAGGTGCACCGGAGTGCATGCAAAGCCTAACCTAGAAATCTAGCAATCACATATGAAATCAAATGATAAAATCATGAAGCAATCAATAATATGATAGAAAATAACAAGTGGACAGCAGGGGGACCAATGCTGGGAATAACAATCAGGGATAACAAGTGCCAGCCGTAGACTCTACACCAAAATAACGGTCTACATGGGACCGCTGAATTGATTATAACGGCTCTGTAAGAACCGCTAAAGTGCAGAGCTCAAAACGCGAATGGCGGCCTGATGATGACCGCCATACGCGTATGACGGCTTGATGGAAGCCGTTAAATGAGCAGAGTACAACAGTGATAATTGCGGAGAATACCAGACAAGGACGGCTGAAAGAGAACCGTTTTACACAGAACGACGGCTGTTACAGAACCGCTGAACTTCACAGAGACAGAGATTGGTCAGCAAACCAGAAGCACGATGGGCATCAGAAGTCCCACCGTGATCGCCAAAAAAAGGAGAGGTGTTGATATGTTATTCCTCCTCGAGTTAAATAATATTGAAGTGATAAAAAAAAACAACAGGAGGAAAGATGAAACTGTTGACCGTGATCGCCACCCGGTGAAAGCGCCGGGACTCGGAAGCTACGGGAGAATGCGGGTCCGTTCCTCCACTCCTCCTGGCCGGCCAGAAGGTGCGGGCCTCGTGCTTTTGGTTGCTGACCTGAAAGCAAACGGTGAAACACACAGATAAACGGAGATTAGCTAAATGATGGTGTAGTAGGTGTACTAATTGAAGTAAAGCAAAGGAAGAACATGGCCCGGCGATACCTGGAGGTTTTGAAACCCCGTTTAGGGCGCCGGAAACAATAGGAAAGATAAGAAATGCCAACTAAATGATGTATGTGATGTGTGATGCAGTGAAGAAAAGGCGTGTGTGGTGAGCAAACAGAGAAGGAAACACAAAGACACGAAGCGTGAAGTTCCCTGCACCGGGGGCCTGCGAGGGATGTAGAAGGCCCCCACTCCCTGACGAACGGGCGTATGCTGTATGAGATTTGGCGATGGAATTCGACAGCACTTCGTGATGGTCCCCCCCCTCTTTTTTTCTGTCAGAACCCGTGAGCTATATATAGAGCTCACGGCTTCGAGCTTAATCAGGGGTTAAGGGGAATGACGGTCGGTCAAAGGCCGGTAAATGAGAGCATCGTGTCAATATTGCCAACGACATTCTCCTCTTAATCCGCCTGGAATCACGGGGGTCTAATCTGGGTGGCCTTAAAAATGACGGTCTTACTAAGGCCGCCAAACATGTATGACGGTCTGGGAGGGACCGTTCAATATACATGACGGTCCTAGAAAAACCGTTATACTTAAAGAGGAGTCAACGCCCGGACAAACAACTTTTCGTGAAGCACGTGGCTATGACCGACTGTCGGGCCTCTGAACCCTTTTCTTGTCGGCAAATAATGACGGCCCAGGGACGACCGCTATACAAAGCGTATCACGAGATACAAATAACCCGGGGCAGCGGAACACAACGGCCAAGTGGGGACCGTTATATTGAGAAACACGGTTCATAACAGACCGTTAAATCCAATGAGAGGGAGGGAGGCCTTCTTCGCTGGGAAGAGCCCAAAATACTGCCAGAGGAATAATCTTTCATGTGATTGACTGTTCGGGACATCAATAACTGAGACGCAGGAACTGATTCGATTCATCGGTAAAAAACGGGTGTCAACACACGGGTTTGGCATTTCCTCCCCTTCCGCGTTAATTAGACGATACGCATTGCCCGGATAAGCTTCTTTGATTACAAAGGGCCCTTCCCAGTTGGGTTGCAGCTTAGACCTGGGGCCTGCTGACCTGATGAATTTGTGTTTCAAAACTATATTACCCACTTGAAATTTCCTTTCAATGACCTTCTTTTGAAAATATCGCGAGACACGCTTTTGATATACTGAAACATGATTGGCCGCATTCAACCTCTTCTCGTCTAAGAGTTCCAGTTGGACTAGCAACGCCTCTCGACGTTCGTCAAGATTAAGTTCCTTATCCAGCTGCACCCTTAGGGAAGGGATTCGAATTTCATATGGGAGCACCGCTTCCATTCCATAGGTGAGGGCAAAGGGAGTCTGCCCTGTGGGAGTGCGGACGGAGGTGCGGTAGGCCCATAGAGCTTCTATCAATTTGTCAGCCCAATCAGCAAATTTATGTGATTCACATGTTTTCTTGATAATTTTAAGAAGGGTTTTATTCGTGGCCTCAGCCTGGCCATTACCTTGGGGGTAGTATGGTGATGAATGATGCAAAACTATATTGAATCTCTTACAGAGGTCCTGGAGTTCTTGTGAGACGAACTGAGGCCCGTTGTCGGTGACGATGTCACTTGGCACCCCGAACCGCGAGATAATGTTCTTCATGATGAAGCGGCATACTGTGGTGGCTTTGATTTCTGCATAAGCTTCAGCTTCAGCCCACTTGGTAAAGTACTCCGTAGCCGTCAGAATGAAGGATTTCCGTTTAACAGCAGAATTCGGATCACCGAGGGGTCCGATGATATCAAATGCCCACATAGCAAATGGCCAGGGGGCCGTAATAGGATGAAGAGAAGAGGCCGGAGCGTGGATTTTGTCGACATGGATTTGGCACTGAAGACACCTACGGACATAGGTGGAGCAATCTTCTTCTAGAGTTGGCCAGTAATAGCCCTGCCTAAGAATCTTCTTTGCCAACGCTTGTCTGTTCACATGCCCTCCACACTCGCTGGAGTGGGCTGCTTCCACGACTTTCCAAGCTTCTTCGTCATCTAGGCATCTCATTAGAACTCCATTCAGAGCCCGCCTATACAATTCACCTGCGATGATCGTGTATCTTGCGGCGACTCTTCTAATGGCTCTTCGCTGCTCAGCATTGGCCGTTTCCGGAAATGTACCATCCTTGCAGTATTGTTCTATCTCATAAAACCACGACAGCTCTTCTTCTTCAATGATCTCCTCGAGCTCAGTCAATGAAACTTCTTTTGTCTCTTCCCTTTCTATTTTCTTCTCTACGGACATTCTAAGATTGTTGAACCAGGGATCCTGAAGAGAAGGAACATCTAGCCTTTGGACCACAATGGTCTCAGTGGCGCGATTCAGGGGAAGTGATAGGGAAGAGGCGAGCGATGCAAGGGCATCGGCCAAGATATTCTGAGAACGAGGAGTGTGAATATAGACGAGTTTCCTGAATTGCATGGCCAAGAGCGTGACCAAATCCTGGTAGGGTTTGAGCTTAGGGTCGCGGGTGCGGTAGGTCGCCAAAACTTGCCGCAGCACCAGCTGAGAGTCTCCTATGATATTAAGGTATCGCGCGCCCAAGATGTAGGCGTGCTTCAGACAGGCAAAGAGAGCCTCATACTCGGCTATATTGTTGGTGGCGGGAAATGAGAGTTGATATGCCACGGGGATGGTTACCCCTTCTGGAGTAAGGAGGACGGCGCCGACTCCGCTGCCCTGGGAATTAAGGGCACCGTCGAAATGAAGAGACCAGAAAGGAAGATGAGTGATCACTGCCAGGTGTTCATCGGGGAATTCGTCCTGGATGGAATTAGTGCGAGGGATAGGAGAATGAGCCATGTGCTCGGCAATAGCATATCCCTTGATTGCTTTCTGCACGATGAAGGTGATGTCGAACTGGGAAAGAAAGCTTTGCCAGCGAGCTAGCCGATTAGAAAGGACCGGCTTTTCCAACAGATAACGAATGGAGTCCATCCTAGAGATGAGCCTAACCTCGTGGGCAAGAAAATAGTGTTTAAGCTTCTGCGCTACCCACACTAGTGCTGCACAGGTTTTCTCCATAGCAGTGTACTTGGATTCAGCGGGATTAAATAACCTTGAGAGATAGTACGCTGCCCTTTCCCTTCCTTCATCGTCTACCTGTGCCAAAACAGCTCCTAGGGAGTCCTCAATTACAGAAATGTACAAGATCAAGGGTTTCCCGGGGACGGGTGGTTGTAGAACCGGGGGATTAGAGAGGTAAACCTTGAGTTCCTCATAGGCCTTCTGACATTGTTCATTCCATTCAAATTTCGCGCCTGCCTTTAGTAGTTCATAAAACGGGCGGAATCTTTGCGAATGCTGAGATACGAATCTCCTGATAAATTGCAAACGCCCGATCAAACCTCGAAGCTCAGTGATGTTCTTCGGCGGCGGCATTTCCATGACGGCCTTTGCCTTGTTTGGATCGATCTGAATCCCCCTTTTACTAACTATAAACCCGAGCAATTTCCCTGATGCAACTCCGAACACACATTTCTTTGGATTCATCTTTAACTTGTATTCCCTAACCCTTTGCAACACCTTGGCTAGAATGGCGGGGTGCTCTTCTTGTGACCTCGATTTGACTAAAATATCATCCACATAAGCTTCTAAATAAACGTGCATCATATCGTGGAAGATAGCCATCATCGCTCTTTGGTAGGCGGCACCTGCATTTTTCAACCCAAATGGCATAACGACGTAGCAGTATGTGCCCCAAGGTGTGGTGAACGAGGTCTTTTCTTGATCTTCCGGAGCCAGAAGGATTTGGTTATACCCCGAGTAACCATCCATGAAGGAGAGGGCTTCGTACCCAGCTGTATTATCGACCAAGACATCGATGTGAGGAAGTGAAAAATCATCTTTCGGACATGCCTTGTTTAAGTCCCTGAAGTCAATACAAAAATTCGAATTTTACCATCCTTCATCATTACCGGGACTATGTTTGCCACCCATTGTGGGTACAGCACAACTCTAATGAACCTGGCCTTATGCAATTTATCGACTTCTTCCTTAATCCTCAAGGCCATTTGTGGGTGGAATCTCCTTGCTTTCTATTTAACGGGCGTTGCCCCTGGTTTGAGAATCAGCCTGTGTTCGACCAAGGCGGGGTCAAGGCTCGGAATGTCTTTGTAGGACTAGGCGAAAGAATTGTTGTACTCCCTCAAGACTTTGACAAGCTCCTCTTCGACTTGAGGAGGGAGATTGGCGAAAATAAGTATGGTCCTGGGGTCCTCTTCTGTTCCGAGGTTAATTTCCTTAGTGGATTCATCCACTGCTACGGAAGGCTCGTCGAACTTCTTCAAGCCTTGGGCATATAGGTCGGCAGTGTCATCCATTTCATCTTCCTCATCAACAGCTGGGTCTTTCTCATTCACAATTTCATATACTCCTAATCCATCATTGCTCCATACCTCCTCAATTCCCTCATCATCTTTCAGGACAATCGCGGTCTCCACAAATTCCGGACACTTCAACAGAGCATGACATCTCCCAGCCAAATCTTGCAGAAACCTATCGGGGACGGTTTTGGGAGGGCGCGTTACGGCGGGTGCCGCAGACGTGGATGGGCTGACAGAACTCGAACTAGACTCTACCCTGACTGACTCAACCATCCTAGAAGACTCTGTACACTGTACATCTAGTCTAGGGGAGAAGAAATCTACCGGAAAAGAAACAGGGGTCTCGTGCCCCTGGGAATCTGGGTAGAACATAGCGTAATCTTTCATGGAGACCTCCGTTTTGAAATTGGCGTTTTTTTTTTGGAGGCCGGAGGTGATCACGCAGCATGAGGAAGAAGACAGAGGAGGAGGAAGCTGCATGGGGAACAATTCTGGGAAGATGCAGTCAAAGAAAGGATCAGAAGACTTAAACCACATTTCATGGAGCTGAGCTCCTGGGGGAGGAGTAGTGAATAGGGTTGACAGATCAATGGGCGGGCAGCGCCCGCAAGCACATGGAACGAATAGAATTTCGGGTCTCTCCGCAAAACACGGGTCGACCAGGAGTGGAGGGGAATGGGGAACAGAATCCAACCGTTGAAACCAGGAAGCGAGACGGGACGGGGACATAGAATAAGTAGTGGCGGAGCTTCCCATCTTTCGTGGCCCCTGGCGGGCCAATGGCATCGGAGGGCGCTTTACCAGCTGCGTCTCCTTCTTCTTTGGGTCACCCTCTTTTTCATAAAACATCCTTGTAAAGCAATCAGAAAGGTCTTCCAAGTCACCGGCTAGCCCTTGCGGTGATGGTGGCGGATCGGCAACAGCACAAGCTTCGTCTATCTTTTCTTCAAGGCTGGATGGCGAGGTCTTCAAGGTGCCGGGCTGCAACGGACCCTTCACAAAATGTTGCCGGTAATCCCAGGTCAACGGCCCAGAGTCCCCAAGCATCGACATGGAGGATTCATGGTAGCCGAGGCCCCGACGGCCCATCTTCCTTCCCTTGGGAACGGGGTTGGTTCGGCCCTGCAATTGTGCGTCGAGTCCTCGGCCTGGCTGATAGCCCAATTTTAGAATTAGGTGCCACCCTTTGGAGTCTCTCATTTTGGGCTTAACCTTCACATTGATTGGTGCAGCGGTGGGCTTGCGTGACGCATATGCCCACGAATAGTTTAAGTCCATGACAGATAGAACAGGCCTGTTACTCGGCCACAGTGTGGGCAGAATCTTGGCCGCTATGGCGTCAACGTTTGAACTGTGGAAACACTTTTCACCTTGACCACTCGCCCTTGGAATGGGAACTTCAGACACTGGTGGGCTGTCGAGGGGACGGCGTTCAAACTATTCAACCATGGACGACCCAGAATGGCTTTGAACAATGGGTCTATGTCCAACACATAAAATTCTACATCCATCACTAAGGGCCCTAGCTCGGCCTGCACAGTTACCACCCCGTGACAAGCACGTCTGGAGTTATCATATGCGGCTATCGTAGTTGGTGTCGGCTTGAGCATGTCCTCTGATATATTACAAGCACGAAGGGTACTCAATGGGCAGACATTTATTGACGCCCCTGTGTCCACAAGGGCAGATTCTACGGCTGTTTTGTTTAGAGAGATGGTGATACATAACGGCATCTGCCGTGCCTCAGGAGGTGCTAGCTCTGACTCAGCAAATGCAATAGAGGGCCCCTTTGTGATTGTGGCCAAGACGGAGGGCAGGCTATCCACTGCCACATCTTCACTCACCATAACTTTCTGCAGGAAGGTCATCAGGGCATCTTGATGGAGCGGCGACCTCTTGATCAGCTCTAACACTGAGATTTTGGCCGGCATCCGGTCTAAGTGCTGCAATAAGTCATATCTTGTGCCTGGCACAGGGTCCATCTCTTCTGGCTCAACTGTAGGGGAGGAAACTGTAGGATTCGGTGTAGACGCACCTGAAGAAGGAAAAATTCTTTGGAAGGGACGCCCGCTCCGAAGGGCGCATTGTGATGCTGGCACGGCCTGGACTGGACCCCCGCTTGGCCTGGTGGGGTAGGTGAATGGCGCGGGAACGGAGGTGAGGATGAGTGTAGTGGGTTTAGTAGGCCCTGGTGGAGGGGAAATGGGTGAAGGGTTAAGCTTAGGGGAAATGATGGGAGGTATGGCGGGTGGTGGTGAAAGGACGGACAGAGCAGAGGGGAATGTAGCGGGCCTAAGAGGTGACGCGGAGGAAGTGACGAGTGGTGTGGCGGCCGGAACGGCGGGTCTAAGAATGGAGGGGATGGTAGGTGTGGGAGAGTAGTGGTGGTGTAAGGCCAAGAGATGGGCGGGGGTCTCATCATCAAACGTCCACCCAGCGTTGGGGGCTGGGCGCTGGACCATATTCACTTGTGATGGGGCCGGTGCCGGCGGCGGCTGTTGTTGCTGAGGAGCGGGCTGATGTACTGGCATGGGATTTTGATGGATCCCGAGGTCTTGCTGCTGCGGTTGAGGTTGCTGTTGTTGCTGGGGTTGTTGCTGCTGCTGTTGCTGGGGCACCACCTGCTGCGGCCTGGCCTGTCTCTGCCTCTGCTTGATATCCTCAATCAGCTGGTGCATCTGGGCCCAATCAATCCTCTGGCCCTCATGCAAATCATACACCAGGTCTCTGAAGTGGTAGCATCGCTCTATCGTGTGCCCGGGTTGCCGATGGAATATACAATATCGGGATTGGTCGGCAGCCGGATTCCAGTTCGGGCATTCAGGAGGCAACTGAAGGTCACCAGTATACATTAGAGCAGAGAAGATATCTGGCAAGGTCTCCGGAAGAGGAGGGTAATGAGCCCTTTTTGGAGCTGGTCGTGTAGAGCCATAGGCGGTGGGTGGAGGAACATTATTGTACTGCGGGGGCTGCTGAGGCTGTTGGGGTGGCGGAGGTGCTTGTTGAGGGTATTGCGGGACTTGGAAGGTGGGCTGGGGAACTTGCGGAGCGGCATACTGGGGGTTGCGCTGAGGCGGTGGGAAGCGGGGTGGCGCGGCTTGTTGGGGGAATTGAACGGCCTGGACTTGCTCATTAATTTGTACTCCCTCAGTGACGGGGCCTTGGGTTCTTTTGGTGGCTTTGGGCTTCTGGGCCTCGAATAAAGAATGGATGGGGGAGTCCTTGAATTGGGTTTGAATAAACCTAGCTCTGCTGTATAGCTGGTGCATGTTTGCGATATCATTCATTGCCAGAATATTTCTGAAAGTTGGTGTAGCATTGGAGATTAACAGCTTCACTTTTTCCTCTTCCGAGATCTGCCCGGGCACACGTGAGGCCATCTGCCTCCAGCGGTCTGCATAGGTTGCGAAGTCTTCTTCCGGCTTCATCTTTTCCGCCACTAGGTCAGTGAAAGAGTATTCGGGTCCAACCCGATCCTGAAATCTTTGTATAAACCTCTCCTTGATTGTCTTGAAATTCTCAGCCTCCTCCATTGGCAAGGTGTAGAACCATTCCAGAGCGATCCCTTCCAGAGACCGACGGAACAAATAGGCCATCAAACGATCGTCTTGCTGGAACTGTGCCGATTTGTATAAGAACTCCCGGACATGGATGAACGGGTTGCCATTCCCATCGTACTTACGGTACACGGGGAGCTCCGACTGGGAGGGAAAATGAATGTCCCTGAAGTTAGGGATAGGGACATCGGCAAGAGATTGCGGGCCGACCCGCTTGTGGAGGAGATCAATTTGTTGCTGCATAGCAGCCCATTTGTCGAGAATTTCCCGTTCCCGGGAAGGAGGAGAAGGAGCAAGAGGAGCAGTACCTGGATAGGCGGCCAAAGGATAAGCTGACGAAGGAGGCGGCCCGTAAGAGGGATAATGGGCTGAGGAAGGACCCATATCCGTATGAGCCAACTGGGCCGCCCCTGACTGTAACCTAGCGAAGTCCGCCGGGGCTATGAGGGCCTGAGGTGATGGAGAAATTGTAGGGTATGGCTCGAGATAAGGAACAGAGGGGATCGGGGATTTTCCTTTATCAAGTTGTTGATGGACCGATGTGGAAGCCTGGCCCATTTCTATATTGGGATAGCGAAGGGTCTGAGGGCGGACAGGAGTAAGGTCAATGGGAGCCACAGAGGTGGTCCCGACCACAGGAGATGAAGTGGCAACACTGGCCGTGGCATGAGCCGGAATTGAGGCCGGGGCATCGCCCCCTTGCAGAGCTTGTCTGATGAGATGGAGTTGGGTGGGGTCCAACTGGGCCATCATATCGAGGATCATACTGGCTGAATTCTAATTGGGCGGGTTTGAAAAAGAGGGTCGGGGACCCTCGCCAAGAGTGGTCGGGAGTGAAGGGGCCGTCCCCTCTCCTCCCTGCAAATGGGTGACCCTAGGTGGGTCCTCAAGGAGACCGCGAGGAAGGGAGTCCTCGTGGGCCGAAGAGAAGTCGTACGACGACATGGAAGAAGAAGAATCGAACAAGGGGTTGGAGCAGGAATGGAAATAAGAGTCAACCCTAGGAGGTGATCGTGGGGGCAGAAGGCAACCCTGTAGACACGCCATTCTTGACGTCTCCTGAGAAAGTCTCATATTACTATACGACGCCCCGCGACGGCTTACGCATTTCGAATCACTTGAGTACTTCCTTTTCTTGGGTCTTCTTCTGCCTTTTTCGGCATCCGTAATCGTCTCGTCACGGCATTCGGACGGCATCAACACCAGTCAGACGCACCAAGAGGTTCCGGAATCAAGAAGGGTGTCTGCCGGGCGGCCGCCAACGCCTGATCTGAGGACCCGGGTGGGTCTTAATGGGGGCGTCCAGGCCCCTGGACGCCCCCATGTTTTTAATTTATTTATTTTATTTTCTCAGTGCCCAAAATCAAATAAAAAATATATATATTAATGGAGGCGTCCAGGGCCCTGGACGCCTCCATAAAAACAAAAAAATGTGTGTAAAATGCCAGTTGGCATAAAAATAAATAAATAAATAAAAAATATATATATTAATGGAGGCGTCCAGGACCCTGGACGCCTCCATAAAAATAAATATAAAAAATTAAAATGCCAGCCTTGGCATAAAAGATAAAATCAAAATAAAAAATAACATATTTTTGGAGGCGTCCAGGCCCCTGGACGCCTCCATCAACTCTCTCACGGGCGCCGGCCACCGAACGACGGTTTGTCGTGTGTGAAAAAATCCAAATTAGAGAGACGTCCAGGCCCGTGGACGCGCCCATTTCTGAATCACGAGTCGCCGCTCACAAAACCACGCGTTGTGCCAAACCGCGTGCGGCCGTCGTCGATTTTCGGTGGACCTGTTTGAGGCGTCCGGGGCCCTGGACGCCTCCACAAAAGTATTCCAAAAAAATATATAAAAATAGAATAAAATATTAATTCGGCCCTGATGGAGGTGTCCAGGGTCCTGGACGCCTCCACCCTCCGTAGCTCTATAAATAGAGGCCCACCCCCTCAGTTCTGGGGGAGCTTCGAAGTGATCCGATAGGCTGCCGGAGCCCAGAGGCTACGGAGTCATTTTCTAACCCGTGGGTTCTTTTGTAGGTGGAGGTTCTGCCGGCTTCTCGGGTGCTCACGCTCGCGAGAGGAAGGTCGTCTTCATCCACCGCGCTTCCACGTCGTCCCCACGCTGCCGGAGCTCCGCCGGATTTCACCATCGGCACATCCAATAAGCCAATTCTTTCCTTTTCTTCGTAGTTCTTTTGCATTCATCATCTTGCATCCCCTATCCCCCTTCATAAGGGCGCCTTTTCTTATACACTTCTTACATCCATCATCTCATTTTCCTCCTACTCGAGTCCGAGAGGGGTTTAAAAGATAACACCAACTAGGTGTGTGTCTTGCCATCATTTCGTTATTTTTATCGCAAGGATTTGAATACTACACCTCCATCTTTCTAATCCATTTGTCATTTGTTTGTCGTTGTTCTGCAAGGGTAGCCGAGGAAAGCCCTCTCCGTCGGCCGGCCGGAGGGAGAGGAAGAAGCAGCCCGCCATCTCCCGCTCTTGAGGTAGGCGCGATCACTTTCTTATTTTGGGGTCTTTCGGCCCCTGGCGATCACATCTTATTTTCGAGGCTGCGGCGAGTCACTTCCCCAATGGCCGTTTAAATTTCTGTTCTTATATTCTCTTTATATTCTGTTATATTCTGCTCATATTCTCGAGGCCGCGGCGAGTCACTTCCCCAATGGCCGTTTAAATTCACATTCTTATACGTTATATTCTTATCTGTTTATGTTCTCGAGGCCGCGGCGAGTCACTTCCCCAATGGCCGTTTAAATTCCCGCTCTTTGTATTCTCTTTATATTCTGTCATCTTATTATCTGCTCATATTCTTGAGGCCGCAGCGAGTCACTTCCCCAATGGCCGTTTCAATTCTTGTTATTTAATTTCTGCATCATTCCCGTCCCCCCGAGGCCGCGGCGAGTCACTTCCCGCTATGGCCGTTTAACCCCCATATCTTGCTATATCACACTTGTCCCGCTCGCCCTGCCGGAGCAATCCCCCGTGGTGGCCCCTTCTCTCTCTTCTCTTATTTCTGTGTTGTAGCAAACAAACACTAAAAAAAGAGAAGCCCCGCGCTCCGCGTCTTCTCCGCTCTTCCCCGAACCGCGTGACGTCGCTCACAGATTGGCGATCACGGTGGGACCTCTACTGCTTCCTTTCGGCTACCCTTGCAAGTTCGGCACCATCCGTGCCTCTCCACCTTGGCGCCCGCGCGCGCCCCCGTTGTGCTCACGGCAGCACTATCAGTTGTGATTGGTTGTTTGTTTATTATATGTCTGTTATTTCTGTTGTTTTCTTACTCTATATATCTGTCAGCATTCCATTGCATACATCCATTCCTCTTTTCTATCCTTTTTTCATTTTTTTGAGGATCACCCTTTCCCGGTGAAGGAAGGACTCTCCGTTTGGGAATTCCTCTCAACGGACTAGAATCTCCTACACTGGGACCTCCGTAAGTCCCCGACATCGAAGAATCTCCTCTTCGTTCACTGGGCTGGTTGTACCATTGAAGTTCCCCGGAGTTAGTCATTTCATTCGTGGTGAGACGAGAGACCCTAGCTGACACGGCGGTGAAACAAAAACAAACTAGGGTCCCCATTTTGTGTGAACTTCGGATCTCGCTAAAAATACAAAAAAATCATCAAAATCAAAACACAAAAAAAGGGCGTAAAGGCATCCACTTGTTTGATAATCTCTGCTACCTACTTGCTAGTGTATGTTTTTACGTTCTGGGAAAACTGTGAGCATGTCTCACGAGTCTTTTGAGGAGAACCACCCTAGCCGTGGTTTGTCAGCCGACCCGCGAGTCTATGCTATGGACTCGGGTCCTTCTCATGACCCCTCGCATGAGGTGCAGGTTATTACCGGGGACACGTCCCCACCACAGGATATCTCTTCTTTACTGGGCGTCCTCGCCAACACGGAGCTCATCTCTGAACAGCTCCGGGCCTTCCAGGCCATTCTAAAGGGGAAATCTGTTTCCCCCACGCCCCAGGAATCAACTCCGGCCATCGCACCTCTCCAAGAGTCCGTGCAGGCCATTCCATCTCCCTCATTGGCGCAAGCCATCCAGTCTCCCTCGCTTCAAGGTCAAGCGAGCCAACAACCACCCTCATTCCAGTTCCCGTCACAATCTCAAACTCCCGTTGTTCCCCACACACCGCTTCAGCCAGGGCCAACTGTCGACGGTCCGACAGCTCCCTCTCATTCCGGGTTCCCCCCTCAAGTCTCCGGGAGACAGTTTCTCCCCCAGTGGCAAGTGCCACCTTCACCTCCAGAGGAGCTCGCCCAATCGCTCCTCAATAGGTTCAATCGCATGGACGAGCAGTTTCAAAATCTGAGAAGAATGGTGGACATGAAAGCCACCCCGGAGGTTGCTTTGCCAATCCTTCCCGTCATTCATCTTCCTCCCTCTGAAATGCCCACGTACCGCAGATACAATGGTACCGGCAACCCCTTCATTCACCTCAAGGACTTCATGTATGAGTCCTCCTATTGGCAAAATGATCAAAGGTCCCTGGCATACCTCTTTCGGAGATCATTGGATGGTCCCGCGCTTGAGTGGTTCTATTCCTTGGAGCCCCGCGAGGCTGAGAATTTTGAAATAGTCCAGAGAAGGTTCTTACAGAAATATAGGGATAGAGTCGGTCCCTCACTCTCCATTACCGACCTAGTGGCCGAAAAGATGAAACCCGACGAGGATTTTGTCCGATATGCTGATAGATGGAGGTCTCTGGCGGAAAGAATAAGGGATACCCTCTCTGAGCCCGAACAAGTGAAGATGATTGTGTCTAATGCAACCCCACAGTTCAGACACGTCCTGGCCATGAATAAACTTACTACAATGGAGGAACTCTATGAAAGGGCCCGGTACATCCAAACCCAGTTAAAAGACTCCCCCATTATGAACATGTTTGAGTCGTCGAAGCCCAAAGTGGTCAGAAAGACAGGCGCTGGTGTCCCGGGCGGAGCCACAGAAGGGGTCGTGACAAATGAGCAAGTGGGTGCGGTCAACAATGCCAACTATGCGGTCAACCCAAGGCCTCCACAAATGCCCCGACTTCCCCTTCAACCAGGTCCTTTCCCTCTTCGTCCTCCACCCCAAAATAATCCACCCCAGGATAATATGCCTCCATTACGCCAACCCCAGTAACAACAAACACAACCTCAGCAACAACAACCACCGCTTCAGTACAACCAAGTTCCACCCCCGGGGAACTATGGTCCCCAACAGCAACAAAGGAGGCCGCTCGGTCCCAAGAGAGCCTACTATCCACCATTGCCGAAACCTTAGCAGACATTTTTAATGCCCTCATGGCATCAAACCAACTCGCCCTACCCAGAGAAAGGCCCGCGTGGCCCCCCAATGTTGATACCTCCAAATACTGCGTCTACCACAGGCAGCCGGGACACACAGTAGATTACTGCTTCCATTTCAAAGATTACATCCATGATATGAATGATGAACATCAAATAGATTGGGATGAGATGAGACGATACGTCGCGGCTCTCAAGGCTAGGAGACCTCCTCATAGGCCACAGCAGCAGTTACAACAGCAACAGCAACCACAACAACAACAGCAGGCTCAGCAGGCCCCACAACAACAGCCCGACATGGGCATAATCCAGAATCCATTACCGGAGCACCAACAGTCCAATCATCAGGTTAACCCCATCTCTTCCTTCCCGGAAGTCGAGAGAGAGCAGGTGTGGCACCAGGAAAGTACCTCCATTCTTTCTTCCTCCAACCCCATCGTCATGCAACCCCCTCGCCTTGCCCGGGTAGCACCTCTCTCTCATCAACCCGCGTCAATATCGCCATCACCATTTCCACTACCATTACGCCCTCTCATCCGCACCCCGACCTCCTATCAACCGACACTCTCCACTACGCCTTCACACCCTCTCATCTTCTCTCACTCCCCCACTTTACCATCCACCTCTACCACATTTACCCCTACGCCTTCTAAACCCCTTATCATCCGTCAACCATACATAACCCCGTCTTTCTTTACCATATCACCACTAATGCCTTCAAAACCACTCATTAACCATCACCCACCTCAAAATCATTGCCCACTTCAAGCCCTACCCACTCCTACTTCGTCTCCACCGCCACCTTCTAGACCCCTTATCCTTCATAATCCGCGCGATATCCCCTCTACCTCCATGCCGCCACCTAACAAACCCCTCATCAGAATCCCTGCTCCCGTCATCACCCCTGCTTCATCAACCATTCCTCCACTACTACCCCTCAAACCCCTGTTAAAACCCACTGCTACCCCCACAGAGGTACAAAAGCCGCAGGCAATGGTGCTCCAGAGTGGAAGGATTTTTCACAGGGTTTTCCCCCACAACAGTCAGAATCCCGAGCAATCTCAGCCAGAGAAGGATGATGCAGAACAACCAGAAAGAGCTATCCCTGGAACACAGTATGATCTATTGAAACACTTGGACAAGACACCTGCCCGGATCTCCATCCTGGAGCTACTTCAAAGATCCACATCCCACCAGGCCCCCTTGATGCAATATCTTCAAAAGGTCATGGTTAATGAAGACCTCCCCGTGGAGAAGATTTCGACCGTCCTGACCCCAACAGACACACAACCAGCCATCATGTTTCACAACTACGAGCTCGCTCCCAAGGAAGCTCGGAAATATGCATTGTGCATTTCAATAAAAATTAATGGGGTATCCATAAACCCGTGTCTTGTGGACACGGGTGCATCCATAAATGTGATCTCCATGAGCACTCTTCAGTTGTGTGGGGTCAACGAGGAACAAATAAGACCTTCCTCGATCACGGTCACGGCTTATGACAATAGCAAAAGGCCACCGCAGGGGATGATTATTCTGAAGGCAGAACTAGGCCCCATGTCAATTCCACGGAATTCCATGTCCTCGACATGGACCCCACATTCAAGGCTATACTGGGTCGCCCTTACATCGAAGCCATGGACGCTGTGCCTTCCACCAACCATCAGTGCCTGAAGTTTCCTTACAATGGGAGAATTATTAAAGTGGTCAGTACACCTGTCCTTCACACAGTGGATGCTATCAACACCTCTTTGCCTTCTGTTTGGCCGTCTCATCGGCCCATATTGTCACTGCTGGACGTACGTGATCCATCTCATGTTCCACTAGCACCAAAGGAGCCGGTCAGGGCAACCACAACATCATGTCTCCCTTTTCACTCCAAAGGTTGGGAGATTATGAGAAACATCGGCTATCAACAAGGAAAAGGTCTGGGCGCACAGTTACAGGGTATGCTCAAACCGCCAAAGGAAATTAGGCCGAACCGCAGGTTTGGCCTAGGCTTCAAAGGACCGTTCAAGGCAGATTGGAAGCCCCTCACATGGACTCTATCAAACCACTTCAACAGAGGGCCCGTTGTTCAGATGGGAGATTACCCACGAGAAGCATATGGGGGATCACATGCTGTATATTTGGCTGAAAAATGTCCGAGGATCACCAAAAGAGGCAAGATCAAAGATCCGGAATGCGAGTGGGACAAATGGTTAGACATACGGGACATTTCCGTTGCACTGGAAAGGATGTTCTCGTCTCCGCAGCTTGAAGGACCACCATTGATCTCCGGAACACCAGAGAATATTACCACTCTTGCCAAGGTTCCAAACTATCCTCGTCCTCGCCAGAAGGACTCTGTCATCGACGGATCTTCATCCGTCCTCAACATTGTCATCGACGGCTCATTAGCCGCCATCTTCTCCATCCACTCGTCTCAGCTTTTGCTGATATCTTCTTCCTGGGCCAGACAATTGTCTGATGATCTTCCCAGGTCCCCTTCTTTGCTTACATACCTACGCGGGCTTTTCAACCCGCGCCAGATCTTCAACCATGATCTGCTCTATGAGCCTCACAATCCTCTAGCCATAACCACTTTCCTCTCTCCTCCAATCTCTTTTCACTGCTTTGTCATTAAAAATGAAAACGAAAAAAAAACGTCAATTTTCAAACTCCCCAACAACACATCTTCGTTGAGGAAACCTCCTACATCTCCCACGGGTGCGTACCGCCTTGCGGACCACCCGTCCAAGGTCCGATGAGCGACCTTTTCTACCCCTCCTCTGAGGAGTCTTCTCCTGTACATTCTACACCATCCTCTTCGTCTTCCTCTTCTTCTGTAAATATTGTCAGTCAATCTAGGAATGATAGGCCAAGGGTAGTACCTAGGAAGAAAGCCAAGGGTAGGCAGATCCCTCGTCGATTCCTTCTGGATTTGGCCGCCAGGTGTCAGGCCCTTCTTGCCATCCCCCAGTTGTTAGAAAATCCCATCCAGCTACCGAAATAGAATGCGAGGGCGACTGTGCATCTGATGAAGGGTATGGAGTCTACGAGATCACGGATGAAGAATGCCCCACTGAAGATGAGGGTGAAGAATATGAGGATGCGGCGGGCGCATACGATAGTGGAATGAGGAGATTCGACGAGCCGTCAACCGCCGTAGAAGAATCCACCAAAGAAGTCAACTTGGGAACTGAGGAAGACCCTAGGATCATCCTCATAAGTGACAACCTACCACCCTCTGAAGAAGAGGCATTAATTGAGGTTCTCAAGGAATATAAGGACACGTTTGCATGGAGCTACAAGGATATGTCGGGTCTGGATTCAACCTTGGTCGAACACCGTTTAACCCTAAAACCAGGGTCCATCTCGGTAAAACAAAGGTTAAGGTGTTTCCACCCTCAGATGGCTTTGAAAATGAAAGAAGATGTCGATAAGCTCCACAAAGCCAGGTTCATTAGAGTCGTTCTTTATCCTCATTGGGTGGCGAACATTGTCCCGGTCATGAAAAAAGATGGGAAAGTCAGGATTTGCATCGACTTCCGGGACCTTAACCGCGCATGTCCAAAGGATGATTTTCCCTTACCTCACATTGATGTGCTGATTGATAACACGGTAGGCTACGAAACCCTCTCTTTCATGGATGGATTTTCAGGATACAATCAAATTCGTTTGGCAGAAGAGGATCAGGAAAAGACGTCATTCACTACCCCTTGGGGAACATATTGTTACGTGGTCATGCCGTTCGGATTAAAGAATGCTGGAGCTACTTACCAAAGAGCGATGATGGCCATATTTCATGACATGATGCACATATATCTGGAAGTGTATGTGGATGACTTATTGGTGAAATCAAGGACTAGGATGGAACATCCAGAAGTTTTGGCTAAGGTCTTGCAAAGGTCAAGAGAGTTCTAATTGAAAATGAACCCGAAGAAGTGTGTGTTTGGTGTGTCGTCAGGTAAATTGCTGGGGTTCATCGTGAGTAAAAGAGGGATCGAGATAGATCCCGACAAAGCCAAGGCTATCAGGGATATGCCGCCTCCCAAGAATTTGAGGGAAGTCCGAGGTTTAATCGGGAGGTTACAGTTTATTCGTCGGTTTGTGTCCCAACATTCATAAAGGTGTAGACCTCTCTACGAGTTGACCAAGCCAGGAGTAGAATTCCACTGGAATTCTAAATGTCAGAAAGCTTTTGAAGGGTTGAAGGAATATCTGGCTAGTCCACCCGTTCTCATTCCACCCAAACCAGAAAAACCTCTGATCCTTTACGTCTCAGTCTTGGATGACTCCGTGAGAGCCGTCCTTGCACAAGCTGATGAAGAAGGCAAGGAACGGGCAACCTATTACTTGTCCAAACTTCTCAATCCATGTGAGCAGAAGTACACCGGCATGGAGAAAACCTGTGCTGCCCTCATTTGGGTAGTGCAGAAATTGAAGCACTACTTCTTGGCTCACGAGGTCCACTTGATTGCTCGAATGAATCCTATCAAATTCCTTCTGGAGAAATCCGTCCTTACGGATAGGCTAGCACGCTGGCAAAGTTTTCTCTCTCAGTTCGACATCACCTACATCCAGCAAAAGGCGATTAAAGGCTATGCCATAGCCGAGCATCTCGCTCACCATCCTCTTCCCAAGTTCGATCCCGTCCAATCAGAGTTTCCAGATGAGGAACTAATGTCCGTCAACCAATCAGATGAGCCAATGTGGACACTATATTTTGATGGAGCTCTGAATTCTCAAGGGAGAGGAATCGGCATCGCCCTCCTGTCGCCTGAAGGCCTCACATTCCCATTGGCATACCAACTCAAATTTCCAGTCACCAACAATATAGCCGAATATGAAGCTCTTCTAGCTGGCCTAGAACTCGCTCATTCTTTTCGTATCACTGAGTTGCGAGTCGTAGGTGATAGTCAACTCATCCTTCGCCAGGTGCTCACTAAATATCGCACTCGCGATCCCAAACTCAAGCCATACCAAGAACTCACTGCTGCCTTTGCCAAACTATTCGCCAAACTGATCTTTGTTCATGTCCCTCGTCATCAGAATATTCTCACCGATGCCCTCGCCTCGTTGGCATCATCCATAAGGTTCCCTCTAGGAAGATGGTTTAAGTCCATTTCCATCTATAAACTTCACGCCCCTGCAATCGATGATGCTTCCTACGTAAACATCAAAGACAGGATAGCAAGAAAGATCCTGCAGGAAGATATCCTTGAGAAGAGGGAGATCATGTTGGCGGAGGCCGAAGAAGAACTGGCTGATGAAGAGAAATCATGGTTCTATGAAATTGTCAAATACTGCCAAGATCAGTCTTATCCTGAAGGGGCCACCACAGAGGACAAGAAAGCCATAAGAAGAGCGGCTCAGAAATATACTTTGGTTGGAGGTCTACTCTATAGGAGGAGCCTTACTGGTATTCTGTTAAGATGTCTTGGTGACGATGAGGTTTGGAAATGTGTGAGGAGACGCACTCGGGTGTGTGCGGTGGCCACGTGAATAGTCAGATGCTCGCCAAAAAGATCATTCGCCAAGGCTTTTATTGACCCACTATGGAAGAAGATTGTGCTGTCTATGTCCGTAGGTGTGTCAAGTGTCAACTTCATGCCGATAAAATCCATTCACCATCTTCCTCACTTCATCCAATATCTTCCCCGTGGCCTTTCTCCATGTGGGCATTCGACATCATTGGTCCCCTAGGTGATCCCAATTCCCTCACCAAGCAGAAATCTTTCATCCTTACTGCGACGGAATACTTCACCAAATGGGCCGAAGCCGAAGCTTACGCGGAAATCAAGGCGTCAACAGTCTGCAAGTTCATCATGAAGAACATCCTCGCCAGATTCGGCGTCCCAAGCACAATCGTCACCGACAATGGGCCACAGTTCATTTCTCAGGACCTACAGGACCTCTGCAAAAGGTACGCAATTGCATTGCATCATTCATCGCCTTATTACCCACAAGGTAACGGCCAAGCGGAGGCCACCAATAAAACATTGCTCAAAATCATCAAAAAAACCTGCGAGTCTAGTAAGTTTTCAGACTGGCCAGAAAAACTTATCGAAGCCCTATGGGCCTATCGCACTTCAATCCGTACCCCCACCGGGCAGACTCCATTTGCCCTTACTTATGGTATGGAAGCGGTAGTCCCGTATGAGACTCTGATCCCTTCTCTCAGGGTACAATTGGACGAGGAATTTCTCCTCGACGATCGTCGTAATTCACTCCTCGCCCAGTTGGAACTCTTGGATGAGAAACGGCTGGCCGCTGCCGAACACGCGCGTGTGTATCAAAATAGACTCGCTCGCTTTTACCAAAAGAAAGTCGTTGAGAGAAAATTCAAAGTCGGTGAGATGGTCGTAAAAAGAATTTTTGTCAAACCTGGAGGTCCGCGTTCTAAGCTCCAACCCAATTGGGAAGGACCATTTGTAATTCAAGCCGTATACCCTGGCAACGCCTACAAGCTAATCAACGCCGAAGGGACCGAGTTATCCCACCCTTGGAATGGGCTTTATCTTAAGAAATACTACCCTTAGCATAAACAAAAAAAAATGATGAAAAGATAAAAACATCAAAAATAAAGAAATATTGAAAACCACTAAAAATATGGAAAATTCAAAATGCCGATGCCTGGCAGTCACCATATAGTTAAGTCCCTGCATTTAACTTCATGTTAGGATAGGGCCCATTAAGGCTTGGTAGGCACCGGGTCTTGGTTTGCCAGAACCGTGAGATCCCTGTCCGGCCACGTCAGCCTATGCTCGCTCGAAGGAAGCTAACATGTGCTCACTTATGTATTTCATTCAAAAAAGTCGG